>OY744557.1:2584433-2643863 GCA_963556235.1 Cryptophagus acutangulus | reverse complement strand
AGCAAATGGGCCTTATAAAAGGTGTAAATTTACACAAATTGATTATTATATTTGTGACATTAAGCAAAGAATCAGCAGTTATCAATAAAGTATAAAGTGTTATCGAGAGTGTTATTTGCAAAATATTATTATGGAAGCAAGAAGACACTATATTTCTTCGGAAAAAAGATCTCAAATTATCATTCTTTGGCAAAACGGGAGCTCAATTCCAGAAATAAGTCACATGTTAAATGTCCCTTTAACGACTGTGAGACGTTGGGTAAAACGATTTCGCGAAGAAAATAATACCAACATCAGACCTAAAAGTGGAGCGCCAAAGAAAACCACCCCTGCCGAAGATGCCAGGATACTTGCTTCAGCGGAAGAAACCCCTTTTCAAAGCAAACGACACATTAGAGATGAGCTTGGTTTAGAAGTAAGTGTGTCGACAATAAAAAGAAGATTATCAGATGGAGGATTATTCTATAGGACACCTGCTAAAGTAATAGATTTCCAACATCATCATGCTGAAGCAAGAATGGAATTTGCTGTTCATAATTTGTATCGCGATTGGACTAACGTTGTGTTCAGTGATGAAAAAGTATTCTGTTCCGCTATGAATGATCATAGAAATGTGATCAGACCAATAAACGAACGGTATAATGCAAATTATGTTACACGAACTAGACGAAGCGGTCGCATTTCGTTAGCATATTGGGGATGGATATCATCCCATGGAACTGGTGATCTCGTGGAAATTCCTGGACGATTGAGAGGACCAAATTATGTCAATATTTTGGAAGAGTATTTACTTCCATTAGCGGTAGCTAATGACGGACCCATTCCATTTGTCCAAGACAATAGTGCCATCCATACATCCAGGGTTGTAAAAAATTGGCTGGATGATCATGAAAATTTCATTGAAGTGATACCCTGGCCAGCAAAAAGCCCTGATCTAAATCCCATCGAAAACATGTGGGCAAGAATGGTGCGACGTTGGGATATTAATGACAACAATAACCGAAATGTTGACAATTTGCGACAAAATGTGGCTAATATTTGGGGAAACTTGGAAATTGGTAATTTAATTAATTCGATGCCAAATCGGTTAGAAGCGGTAATTACTGCAGGAGGCTGGTGGACTAAATACTAAGAACATCTACAGATTTTACTTTTATTTATGTTATGACTGATATTTTTTATTTATTTTTATACATTTAATATTGACTGTTTATTCTGATGACTTGATTATTTTTGAAATTTGTTGAATGTTTATTTATAGTTTTTACTTTCAAATATATTTATTATAATAATATAGAAGGTAAATTTTATTTTCCCTGTTTACAAAACATAACTATTAATAATTGTTATCTTGTTACAAAAATCATTAGCAAATTAGCATTTTCTAATCAAAAACTCTTTTTTTAGTTAAATGATATATTGTTTATGAAGTTATTTATTGAGAAATTAATATTTTTCAAGGAATACCATATAAACTTTGCTTTTATTTAGTAATTTAATAACATGTTTAATAAATTCCGTTTATCCCTTTAAAAAAATCAAGTTTAGAAAAGAAAAATGATCAAATAAACAATATGATAACTAATAATAGTAAAAAAAATATTTTTTAGAGACAATAGAATATTACAGATACGAATTTACCAATAAGCATTGCAATAACTACTACAGAACTAAATGTTATTTACTGAGATAAAGCGACCATATATTTTTACAAATTTTATGAATGAACCCAAGACCAAATTTCATTAGGTTCAGTATTGCTTACTTTTACTAAAGCCGTAGCGCTAGCCATAAAATTTTACCCTCCACTACATTTGAACCTAGGTGTACCTGCTTGACAAATTGCTTCATCGGTGTCAACATTATAGCGATATGATAATATTGATGGTCTTCTGGTGATGGTAGACCTCACGTTAATAATTGTAGATTTGAGCGCAACACGACCCGGGACGATTATTATCGTCTCACGAAGACGATTGGTTAAAATAACCGAAAAACATTCGTTTAATGCAACACTTACAAATGAAAAACAATATCACAAGTACAACTATTATTATGAAAACATACTCCAATGTCTTGTTATCATAGGTTCATTGATAATTTGATCCAAGTTTGCATTATATTTACGTAATTTTTCGTCAGCAACTTTGAGTTCGTCCATATTGAAATGATTGATTTTAATAGGTTTTAATTCAGTTAAGTCTTTTTCTGTAGGTAAATCTTCACAACAATTATATTCAATATTTGGAATATAAAAAGAGTATTTAAACGTTGAATTGTCATCGACACTCGCGAACACTCTTGTGGATCCAATAAACGCATTGCACTTAGATTGTAGGTGTAGAATAGAGTTTTCGTCAATAAGCTGCGTATCGGAGTTTTTTCCCTGGACATATAGTGGTTATTGGGATTTTGTGAGAGATTGTTTTTAGCCATTTGTTGTTGGTTAATCGTTAAAAATTATAATCATCTATTGCTGCTATGACTGGACTTCAATTTTTACTAATCCTTGATTCCATTAGTAAGACAATTTCACAAGGAGATTCGGAAGACAAAATATTAAGGAATCACAAGTACAACTATTATTATGAAAACAGACTCCAATGTCTTGTTATCCTAGGTTCATTGATGATTTGATCCAAGTTTGCATTATATTCACGTAATTTTTTGTCAGCAACTTTGAGTTCGTCCAAATTGAAATTATTGATTTTAATAGGTTTTAATTCAGGTAAATCTTTTTCTGTAGGTAAATCTTCACAACAATTATATTCAATATTTGGAATATAAAGAGAGTATTTAATTGTTGAATTGTCATTGACACTGGCGAACACTCTTGTGGATCCAATAAACGCATTGCACTTGGATTCTAGGTGTAGAATAGAGTTTTCGTCAATAAGCTGCGTATCGGAGTTTTTCCCTGAGCATATAGTGGTTATTGGGATTTCGTGAGAGGTTGTTTTTAGCCATTTGTTGTTGGCTAATCGTTGAACATTATAATCATTTATTGCTGCTATGACTAGACTGCAATTTTCACTAATCCTTGATTCCATTAGTAAGACAATTTCACAAGGAGATTTGGTAGACAAAATCTTAAGGAATTGGTTGTAACACAACCGCGTCTCTTCGCTAATGATTTTTAAACAATCATTTTCATTAGCTGTTAGATACTGTTTACTTTAACTAGCAATCGCAACATACTTAAAAAATGATACAAAAGTAAGAAAAAAATTTGTTCTTGAGACTCTTGTTGGGGTAGAGAAAATATGCTAGTTATCGTATTCTGAATTTTTAATTATTGGTATATGCAGGATGAAAACAATTCTATCGTTTGTTTGAAATGCGTCAATTCTAATTAATTATATAATATTTGACAGATGTTCATGAGTGGGATTAAAAGGTTTCCATGCAAAATTCTGAAAAAATTTTTAGCTAGTTCTTTTAATAATAAATCGGTACTTATAACTGATGAATGTAAAATATTTAATCTTGCAAACGTAATACTGTTTATAATATTGTTTAATTGTTCGAGTAAAATAGTATTTAAGTGCATTACTTCTTTTGTCATTGCTATAACTTTAAATTTCATTTGGTAAAAATTTCTATAGACTCTATTAGTTACTATTTCTCGTTGAATTATTCTAAATTTTCATTAAACGTTTCATCGTCCATTTGTAATTTATTAACAGTATAGTACTTGAAACAATTTGGAATTTGATTCTTCATTAATAATTGTAATGCTTTATCATCCGAATTTAATTTATTAATACATTGATTATAAAATTTACCATCGGACGTGTCCAAATTTCCGGTTATAACCTTCCATAAAGAACCCAAACCGTTAATGATTCTTCGTCTGTAACGTTTAGGAAATGTTAATGTTATTTCTGACAATTTTTCCTTAATTTCTTGTGCTATTGATTATAACATAGTTACTTGCAATCTGAATGGATTTTTAAATGCAAGATGAAATTTTTCGTTATTAAATATTTAGTTTTCTAAATAACTCTGGGCTTTGGTACTGTGCTCAAATGATTCTCTGAATAATAAAATGTTTTTAATAATTTATTATAATAATTATTATTATTAATTATTATTTTAATAATTTTAAAGGGACCATTATATTTATATTGCATTTTGTTCCCGATTTGTGATTCTTTCACGTATACGTAATCTTCTATACTATACTTGGCTTTATTTGATGAAACATGCTGATCAAAATGAAACTTGGCTCTTTCTTTAGAAGCTTTAACGTTTTTTCGTACGTTGTCAAAGATAAATGAGGCTTCGTTCTTAATATCATTCACATATTTAGTTTGTAATTGCTCTTCGGTAAATATTTTTTCAGTTTACGAATGTGTCCGAAGATAATTTCTGTAAGAGTATATTTTGTAGATGCAGATTTGCTTCTATTATATGATTTTATTGAGAATGGTAGTCCATCTAAGATTGGTTTGTTTGCCCAATCCAGATGATATGCTTTTAGTGAATCTAAAAGAGTGGAAAGAAATTTTTCTACAACTCCATTGGATTGCGAATGCGCAACTGCACTATGAGTTAATTTAAAATTGTATAATTTAGATAAGTCTATCAAGTATTTATTGCAAAATTCATTACCGACGTCGCTATGAATTCGCTTTGGAACAGGGTAATGTTGAAAATATAGTAATAGTTTTTCGATTACTGAGCTGGCTTGTTTATTTGGATTCTGATAAGCCTGTGCAAATTTTGAAAAGTTGTCAACTGTCGTTAGAAGAATAACATTCCTATTTATATCTAGCAAGTCAACGTTAATATGTTCAAAAGGTTTATCAGGTGTTTCTGTAATTACAAGAGAATAGTCCAGATTTTGTCTATTCGTTTTAGTTTTATTGCAGATATCGCATGATTAAAATTTTCTATATCTGATTTTAGATTTGGCCATATAAATTGTTTCCTAATTCTTCTAAGGGTTTCATGAATACCTTTATGCATCGCTGTTTTACTAGAATGGAAGTTTTCAAGAATTGTTAACGCCAAGAGCGTATTTAGAATATATTTGAATTTTGGCGCGAAACACCGAGAACTGTTATTGTGGAACGGGGTGTGGTGGTTCGTCACAGGAAGGAGAGCGGTAGCCATTCTATTCTATTCATTGCTACAGTAACCTCAAGACGTAATTCTTTTGTTAGTCAAAAATTGTTCTGTATACGATTGAATAAGTTACTGGAATTGTACGTGCACATTTAAGAATAAAGAAGTTGCTTTTTCGAGAGCTATTCAATTATCCAAGAATGTTGTGTCTTTCTTTGACTGGCGGTGTTGTGACTGTATTATTACAAATAACAAAACTAATCTCTCTTTCTTTGAAAACAAATGAGAGTATATCTGGTAGTGGTAGATGATTTATTTTACCTAAATGGTACTCATTAGAAAGGAGTTTATTTTTAATTTTCCAGATTATATTAAAACAATCCCTTAAACTGAGGGAACTCAATTTATTGGTAGGTTTGTGGATTAGATAATATTTTTAATTTTAAAACTTTAAACATTGCTCGACTGTTAATAAAAAATTTAAATTTAAATTTTGATTTTTATGGATCGGGGACGTGTCTTTTATAAGTTCGCTCAAATAGCCCTCCTCAGAGTTTTCATTCACTGGTAAAAACATTATTATATTATAAGAGAAGTAAATGTTACGTTGTCGTTTGTTTCTTTTATCATTCTAAAATCAATCAACGATTTGTGTTTTCTTTTATTTATAAAATTTTTATATTGTTGATCGAAAAGCTCTTCAGCTTTTTCATTTTCTGAGGCTGTATCTGTATCTGAATTACTAAGAATTGACCTATTCAAAGTGCTTAATTTGATCCGAGATAATGCATCTTGTTAGATACCCCGTATCTTTGTCTTTGAGGATATTCTGATGATCTGTTAGAATATCTATGGCTGCTTATTTTAATTTAGATTAAGTTGTTTTTTTGTTAGGTACTAAGAATTCAAATCACGCAAAACTCTTAAAATAAAGAAATTGTCGTAATATTGAATCGAATATTGAAGTTGAATTGTTTGTAATAATAGAATATCATATTAATTTACTTTGCTATTTTGTTAAAACAATAGATATCTGTTTAAGAAGAATTGATAAGACGTAAGATATGAAGTGCGGATGAGCGAAAACAAGTTTAGTTAGCCAGTCTTAATCTGAAATCGACGCTTGTCTCATACACGGGCGAGATCTTTTATAAAATTATATTGTACGGTAATCACAAATAAATACCTTAATTTAAAAAAGTGAAAAAGTGTTTATTTAATTTTCCGAAGTAACTAACGAACTCCCAACAAAATTTTGGTGTCAGAAGAGGGATAGTTTGTGCGTTTTCTTGCCGTAAAAAATATTCAACGTGTGCTAAAAATATTCAAAGTGGGTAAGAAATTGGTCCTCAGCAAGTGAATTTGGAAATAAACTTTTTGGTGGATTTTACTGGTGGATTTCAATCCTTTGGTATGCGATACTTCAGAAGTTGCAGTAAGTGAGACATTTATTACGATTACGGTAAATTTGTGTTGTACAATCCTATTCAATCCTTTTATACAATATCTATTTATATATAATAAATCATCAAAATGTCTGTTCCTGGTAATCGACCTGATTCAGCTGGTAGCTCAATCTTCACTAATATTCCTGATGATGATATCGATAATAATCAACAATTTTCATTACAATTTCTATGTTCATTAATTCTAAGAGCATTTAAAGGTGATCGATCTGAATTCAATGTGTTTTATTCGAATTGTAATAACGCAATGAGTCTTGCTCAAATTAATCAAAAACAAGCTTTGTATGTGTTTATTATTTCAAGATTAACTGGTAGCGTTCGCGCTCACTTACAAGGAAAAATATTTGCTAATTGGGATGAATTAAAGAATATTTTAAATATGACTTATAGAGATAAGAAACATTACGTACAACTTATGGAAGAATTGAATTCTATTAGACAAAAGGTTGATAAATCTGTTTTCTTATATCATGAGAGAATTGATAAAGCTACTACTAGAATTTTAAGTACAATTGATTATCGTGATATTTATTTACAAAGAGGTAAAATTAATGCAATTAAAGAATTAGCACTGAGTCGCTTCATATTTCATGCAATACCTGAAATTTCTCGATTTTTAAGAGCTCAGCGATAAGATAATCTATCAGATGCATTATCTAAAGCTTTAGAGGAGGAAAGAGCTATTAAAATGTCAAAATCCGAACATCGTCCTAAATCACATCAGAATGTTAAGAAATTTTGCACATATTGTAAAACAAATACGCATAATACGTCAACATGTTGTAAGAAAAACCGTAGTAATGTTCATACAAATTCAGCTTCAACTTCTAACTCTAATCCAAATAATTCTATGAATTCAAATTCAAATTACACTATAAAATTTTGCAAATATTGCAAAAAACAAGGACATCTCATAAATGAGTGTCGCAAACGCGAATGTAATAACAAAAATCGTCAATCTCAAGATAAAAATCAAGAAACTCCAAATCGAACTCAAGCAAATGTTCATTT
Source organism: Cryptophagus acutangulus (assembly GCA_963556235.1). Classification (NCBI taxonomy): domain Eukaryota; kingdom Metazoa; phylum Arthropoda; class Insecta; order Coleoptera; family Cryptophagidae; genus Cryptophagus; species Cryptophagus acutangulus. The sequence goes on along the minus strand of OY744557.1, from coordinate 2,636,316 downwards.
AAACTCCATGCAATCCCAGGTAATTGCCGGTTCTGTGGATACGGAATGGGATTAAACGGCAAAGAATCAAAATCAAATAATATTTCCCTTAAAACACAAACAAAGAGTAATCTAAATCAAACTCTAAATCAAAATCTAAATCAAACTCTAAATCAAACTCTAAATCAAAATCTTAATCAAAATGAATCTAATTCAAAATCTGAATCAAATATTAAAAAAAATTCAATATCCACAATCAAATCGATCAATATTCATTTAATTAATCAAAATACAACGTGCATTTAATGCAAATTTAAAAACACTGAATTAAAATTTTTAGTTGATACTGGAGCAAATGTATCACTTATTAAATATGAAAAAATTAAATCTTTACTAACTCTAACTCACATTGATTCAGAAATTATAAATTTACATGGTTTAAGTACAAATAAACCAATTCAAACGATTGGTAACGTAAATATTAATTTACAAATTCATAATAAAAACTTTTCTATCAAATTTCATATAGTTAACTGTGCAACAAATATTCTATTTGGTGAATTGATTGGAAATGATTTTCTACAAGCCGAAAATGCTGAAATTAATTTCAATAAACTTAGTCTAAAAATCCAATCACTACCATTTCCAATTCCGCTACATTTTAATTCAAATCCAAATCAACATTGTGAATCATATTTTCTTGAACCTCGTTCAGAAACTCTCATAAAAATAAACGTATTAAACAATAATCTTGATTGTGAAATTTGTCCAGAAGTAACAGTTTGTGATGGTGTTTATTTAGCTAAATCAATTGAAAAAGTTAATAAAAGCAATCAAGCAATTACCACCGTATTAAACACAAATCCACATAAAATTAAAATTCACTTTTTATTTTTGGAAACATTTGAAGAAAACAATGCTTTTATTCTAAATCTAAATCGTATTGATAATCAGTTAACACCAAATCGTCTTAAATTATTAAATGATAATCTGACTCGAACATTTAAACTCACAAGAACGAGTCTAAATGAAGAACTCGAAGAACGTAACTCAATATTTTCAATTTGTGAAGAATATAATGATATTTTCCATCTTTCAAATGATTTTTTAAAGAATACTGATGTATTAAAACATAAAATTAAATTATCAGATGAAACTCTTATTCAAACCAAAATCTATCGGTTTCCAGAAGTGGCATAAAAAAGAAGTGCAGAAACAAATTAAAAAAATGTTAAAACATAAAATTATACAACCATCAGTTTCGCTATATGCAAGTCCATTATGGGTCGTTCCTAAGAAAACTGATGCATCAGGTGATCGAAAATGGCGTGTAGTCATTGATTATCGTAAACTTAACAATGTTACTGGAAGAGATGCTTATCCCTTACTAAACATTGAGGAAATTTTGGATCAGCTAGGAAATTCTAAATAGTTCACAACTTTGGATCTGGCTAGCGGATTTCATCAGATAAAAATGAATCCTCAAGATTCTTCTAAAACGGCTTTCTCAACTCCATTTGGTCACTATGAATACCTTAGAATGCCCTTTGGTCAAAAAAAAGCTCCTGCTACTTTTCAGTGAACTATGTATACTGCACTTACAGGTTTGCAAGGTTTGCAATGTTTTGTTTACTTGGATGACATTGTCATTTATGCTAGTTCATTAGAAGAACATTCCAAAAAGTTAAAATCAATTTTTAATGGTTTAAGATCTAATAATCTTCAGTTACAACCAGATTAATGTGAATTTCTAAGGAGAAAAACAACTTATCTTGGGCACGTAATCAGTGATAAAGGTGTTTGTCCTAATCCTGAAAAAATCAAAGCTGTCGTGCAATCCCCTAATCCTAATACCCCGAAACAAATTAATCAATTGTTAGGTTTAGTAAGATATTATCGAAGATTCATTCCAAAATTCTCTGCTATTGCAAAACCTTTTACGATACTCTTAAAGAAACACTCAAACTTTCAATGGTTATCTGCTCAACAGGAAAGCGTTGATAAATTTAAATCGATCTTAACTTCATGTCCAATTCTACAATATCCAAATTTCAACAAAGAATTTTTACTCACTGCTGATGTACTCAAACCAGGTAAAGTAAATTTGAATGTGGATGCGTTATCTCGCAATTCAATTATTCAATAATCCGTTCCCAATAGTTTTTCTGATCAACTCTGCGGATTAACAATAAATAGGGAAAAATTAAATCTAGAAAAAATATTAAATCCACTTCCTCATAATGAGTTGATAAATACTCAAATCAATCGTGATTTGCCAACTCCACTAATCCAAATTAATACTATATCTCCAAATGAACTTCAACAAATAATGCAAAACATAAATAGAAATCAACAAAATCGTACTCCTGTGACAATCCAAAATATGTACCAAAATCGATATAATGCCTATCCATGTCAAACTGAATCTTTTGATGAAAAACTAATTTCTAAACCAGTAGGTCAAATTCTTCTAAATGAAACACAAACTTATCAAGATTTCATTGAATTTTATTACAAAAAACAAACTGTTTCAGAAGTTCAAATAATAAAGGATAACTTATTTACAAAATTTCCTAATTGTTTAACTTATTCAAAAGACATTGATCCAGAAAATCTTTATTTTGAAAATTTAAATTCATATCAAGATTTAGCTTCAATTCCAGATGACATTCGTCTATATGATTCCATATCATTAACCAATAATAAAAATGAAAAAACTTATTTAATAATTACAAAATTAATTCATTTTGATAAATTATCTTATAAAGATTTATTCTATTTATTTCAAAATCTAAGTAAAAATTTAATCAAAGATAAAATCTTTAAAATAAACATGAAAAATCAAATTAAAGATTATCCAAACTTAAAACAAGATATGTTAAACGAATTAATTGAATTTGTATTTTCTAAATTAAAAATTGAGGTAATTTTAGTAAACAAACCTAAGATTAATCCGAAAACAAAAGAAGAATAAAACAAATACTTGAACAAAACCACAGCTCAGCAATATCTGGTCATTCAGGGTTCAATCGTACCTATAAAAGAATCAAAGAAACCTACAAATGGAATAATATGAAAAAAGATATTAAACAATTTATAAAATCATGTCAATCTTGCCAGTTAAACAAAACTAATAATAAGCTTGGACGAGCAAAAATGCAAATAACAACTACCAGTGAAAGACCTTTTCAAAAGTTAGCTCTAGATATTGTCGGTCCTTTAGTATTAACCGAAAACTGAAATAAATTCATTCTAACTATGCAAGATGATCTTACAAAGTTTTCTTTTGCTTAGTCAATTCCTAATCACGAAGCCAAAACAATTGCAGACCATTTACTTGAATTCATATGATGTTTACTACGCAAATCTAAAATTTAAATTCAATAAAGCTCATGAATTAGCTAGGGAAACAATTTTAAAATCTAAGGAAAAATCGAAACAATATCACGATAGTAAACTTATTAATGAAATTAATTATAAAATAAATGATCTTGTCTATGTACTCAACAAACAAATTAAGCCTGGACATAATATAAAATTATCTCCAAATTATAAAGGTCCATATAAAATTATTAAAATAAATGATAATAATTCAGTAGTACTTGAAATCAAAAGAAACAAATCGAAGACATATCACACTAATTTACTAAAACCATATGTTTCAGATGATAATGATTTGTACTAAAGTGTTCGTTGTATTCATAATAATCTTTGTTCCATTCATACATCCATACAAAATATTACCTTATGATAATCAATTAATAGAAAAACATTCCGGAATATTCTACAATAATCTTGGACATGCTAAAATCTTTGATGATAAATACACTCTTTTATCATACACTAGCATTACATTTTATCATACAAAATTAAAATTTATAAAGAATATTTATACAAAACCGTTAGTATTTGTTCAGATATGGAAGCTAGTGAAACGCGATCATTCCATTGTTTTAATTCTTTATTAATAAAAATCCAAATTCCTCAACTCGAAAACAAATTTGATATACGGAAATTCAAATATACGGAAAAGAAGAGGTATCTTTAACGGTGCTTCGTACGTTTTCAATTGGCTTTTTGGAACACCAGACGCAGGTGATGCTCAATTTTATTCAGACTCAATTAAAACACTTCTAGAGAAAAATCATGATGTTCAGATGCTTATGAAGCAATAAATCAATATAATATCCAGTGCAATAAAAAGCTATAATGAATCTGTAATATCTTTTAGGCGTAATGAAGAAAAACTAAATGATAATATTAAAAAGTTTAATGATTTTGCAGAAGCAACCACTGCAGCTTTGAATCCTTTAATTCATGCGCAATTAGTAACCGATCATGTTAATATTTTAGTACAGCTTGTTGGAGAGTTAAATGAGCAATTTGATGTGCTAATTTCAACCATACTATTTGCAAAATGTGTTACATCCTTTAGTTATAACACTGAATGATCTTCAAAATGGGTTACTAAAAATCAATTTGAACTCAGATCATAAATTTCCTATAAATATATACGATCATCAACAGACGTATCAGTATTTTTAATTTGTGATTTAAAAGTAGTATATATAAATGAAATATTAATCTATGCAATACAAATATCTCTTGTTAAAGAACAATTATTTAATATATATATATATATATAAAATTAATTCCCTTACCTGTCAATGTTAATCATTCAGACGTATATACCTACATAGATCCAACTTACCCTTACCTTTTAATGAGTACAACGCGAACACACTTTAGTCGTTTGAAAGATCTTTTATCCTGTAAGAAATTATCGCCAGATTTCATATGTTCCAACAACGCAATTCAAATCACTGCAGATAATTTGTGAAACCGTCTGTTTGTGAAACCGTCTTGAAGAATCCAGTTGTCAAGAAAATACCAGAAGACTGTTCTACTAGATCAATTTAAGAAAATTTGGAATTATGGCATCCACTCAGTACCAATACATGGATTTATGTCATAATAAAATCAATATCAGCCACAATTAGCTGCGATAAATCCGATTCCAAAATTTATGATTTAACGCTACATGGTTCCGGTATCTTAAAATTAAATATCAATTGTAAAGCTTTTACTTTTACAACTATACTTGTTTTTACTTCCAATCAAACAAGTAACTATACCAACTTCATTCCAAATATTAATATCGCTGAAGATGACTGTTGTCGAAAGAAACTTGAATATTTGAAAAACTTGGAAATGAATCAAATAGAATTAAATAATCTAAACCTTGATGAACTTTGACATGCACAACACAAGCTTAACCAATTCGATCTTATTTTAGAAGAAAACATCGAAAAATTCTTCTCAATCCAACACATTTCCTGGATCAAGATTGGTGCCTCTATCATCGCTTTCATCATTGTTATATTTCAATTTTATTGTTGTGTTATTTTAACTGTTGGCATTTTATAAAAAAAATCTTTCTGGAAATAGAAGTTGCTGTTTTTCTATTTGAATTACAAATCATAACAAACGATACGAAATAAGTGAAAAAGAAGCAATAAGATTAAGAAACCGTAATCATAAAGAATACACGGACGACGAACATCAAAATCAACATCATGGTCCAACTTCAGTTGTGACTTACGTTGCTCCCAGAAGTAGACGCCCAATTGGACAAAGTCTTCGTGCAAAAGACATTCAACTATAGTGATTAGTGAATGAAAATTATAATTAAGAAGTTATTTACTTTTAATTTTAATAATTAATATTATTTTAATTTTTTTGTTTATAGTAGGTATTGTTCTTTATATGTAATCATAATTGTAATTTCTAATTATAATATAGTAATGTTCTAATATTAGGATTGGACAGAAAACGCCAGCTTATATTGTGTTAGAGGAAGTAAAGAGAGATAGATTAAGAGTGGAAGCGGAAAAAAGGGCGGTAAAATTTGAGGAAAAAATTAATGACAGGAAAGAGTGCAAAATTTACAGGAGTGTTGGAGAGAGATAAAAGCAGAAAAGATAGAAAGAATGTATAAAGATAGAAAAAGGTATTACGAGAGAACTGGGTATGCAGTAAAGAAAGTAGAGAGAATGAGAGAGAGAGAGGGGTAAAGTTAGTGAATGAGATGGTAATGAGAGATAGGGATGTGCAAAGGCAGGAAAGAAGGTGCAAAATAGGAGAGGCTAAGTATAACGAGATATATAATAAGCTAGAAACAGAAGAGCTTCCGTTGTATCTAGTAACAGAAAGAGGAATGAATGAAAGAAAAAGGATTTAGGTGTGAAAATGAAGAACGAATAGATATTGGGAGAATCAGAATGTAAGAATATGTAGAATGTGTGGAGAAGAAGCAGAAACCATGGAGCACATGTTGAGGGAATGTACAGGAATGAGAGTGGAGGAAACAGAGTGGAGTGTAATTTTGGATGAAAAAGGAAGTAGAGCGGAATGAATGAGAAAAGTAAGAAAGGCCAGGCTGCAGAAGTAAAACATTATTGTTGAAGAAATCATTAGTTTTGTTTGTAAATTATATCGATATTTTGTTTTTTATTCTTTGGATTAAGTTTTTTGTTTTCTTTTTGTATTGTAAGTTTATATTGTAAGGGAATTCTTTCTTAGAAGGCACCGAAATAAATAAATATATATGTTCTAATATTAGATATTTTTCATAATTTTGTTATAACATAATTACATAGCATAACAAAATTCTTAAGGGGAAAGGTGTTAGATACCCCGTATCTTTGTCTTTCAGGATATTCTGATGATCTGTTAGAATATCTATTGCTGCTTATTTTAATTTAGATTAAGTTGTTTTTTTGTTAGCTACTAAGAATTCAAATCATGCAAAACTTTTAAAACAAAGAATTTGTCTACTAAATGTAATAATAGAATATCATATTATTTTACTTTGCTATTTTGTTAGAACAATAGATATCTGCTTAAGAAGAATTGATAAGACGTAAGATATGAGGTGCGGATGAGCGAAAACAAATTTAGTTAGTCAGTCTTAATCTGAAATCGACGCTTGTCTCATACACGGTCGAGATCTTTTATAAAATCCTATTGTACGTTAATCACAAATAAATACCTTAATTTAAAAAAGTGAAAAAGTGTTTATTTAATTTTCCGAAGTAACTAACTCCCAACAATTTGCATTTTTATTTAATTTTCCTGGCTTATGAACAATCCTGTACTCATATTCCTCAAGTTTTAAACGCCACCTAGCTAATCTCAAACCCGGATCTTTTACAAAAAATACGCACATGAGTGGTTTGTGATCAGTAACAATATTGAATTTTTTGCTGTACAAATATGGTCGGAAATGTTTAATTGACCATACTATAGATACCAATTCTTTTTTGGAAGTGTCATAACGTGTTTCTGCGCCGTTCAAAGTACGACTTGCGTATGCAATAGGAAGATCCTTTCCTATCGTCCCTTGCGAAAGAACAGCACAAATAGCAAAATTACTTGCATCGGTTGTTAAAACAAACTCTTCGTTAAAGTTTGGATATTGTAATATTAACAAGACTTTACACCGTTTAAAAGCTTTGGAAGAATTTCTTTTCAGCAATTTTGTTAATGGTTTAGTTATTTCTAGTAATATCTAAACTAATTTGTAGTTTAGTTATTTTTTTAGAGTATTTTTTTACAAAACGTCTATAGTATCCTGTAGTGCTCAAAAAATATTTTATTTCTGTTTCATTTCGAGGGATAGAAAGTATCGCTTCTTTTTTAATGGGATTTGGTTTTACCCCGTCTTTAGTTACTAAATGACCCAAATATGCGACTTCCTTTCTCAGGAATTTGCATTTGTCTGGTTGTAGTTTAAAGTTGTATTTTTCTAATCTATCAAATACTGATTTTAGTCTTCTTAAATGTTCATCAAGTGTAGATGAATAAACAATAATATCGCCCATATAAACCATGCAATACTCGTTTTGAAGCCCTGTCATGATATTATCCATCACACGTTCCAACGTGGATGGTGCGTTCTTTAACCCGAAGGGCATGCGCAGATATTCGAAATGACCGTTTTCAGTAGAAAATGCAGTTTTTGAAACGTCATTTTTTTTCTATTTCGATTTGATGAAAACCCGAAGTGAGATGAACTGTTATAAAATATTGGCATTTGCCTAACTGATCTAAAAGATTTTCGATATTTGGTAGCGGATTTTTTTTTTTTCGGGTGTTGCCGGCGCGTGAGCTAACCGGAGCAAGTGAACCCTGTGAAATGAAAAGATGCAAGCGCTCAGGCCATGTAGGCCCATTGCGCTTGACAACTCCTCAGCGAGTCTCCATTGTGCTTAGGCCAGCTACATCCAAGAAGGATAGTAGTTTGCCCAGCGGCATGGTCCTCACAGTAGAAGGTGACAGAACTGTGTCACCCAGTATGTCTCTTCTTATTTCGGCAAACGCCGGACATTCGGAGATTAGGTGAAATGGAGTTTCCTCCTCTTCTTCACAGCATCTGCAGGTAGCGTCTCCTATATGACCCATGGTGTGCAGATGTTGGTTTAGGGTGCAGTGTCCCGTTAAGAGTCCAACTGCGTTTCGTAGCTGCTGTTTGTTCAGTGCCAGTAGTGCCTGTGATCTGTTATTCGAGGGCCCATCTATGAAGAGTTTGCTCTGCCGCAGACCACCTAGGTTTTTCCAGTGTTGGCTGAATTTTGTTTCAAAGCATCGCCCTATTTCGGTTTTAACCGTGTTTGGGGTAATGCCACATGCTGGTTCGGGTCCAATCAGCTCTGATTTGGAACCTTTGTCAGCTAGCAGGCTGGCATTGGACATGCCTGGAATGTCAACCTGCTTAGGGATCCACAGAATGCGAACCCGGTTTTGCTCACACAGTCTCCCCAGGGCTTGTATGCAGTCCTGGAGGAGCACCGAGTTGCTTTGGTACGAACCCAAGGCACCTAGCGCAGCTTGACTGTTGGTGCAGATGGTGAGGTTCTTATTGTGAGTCCCTCGGTTTAGGTTTTCTTGCGCACAAGCCAAGATTGCAACAATCTCCGCCTGAAACGTGGTAACCATTTTTCCTAAAGAAAGCGTGTGGCTATATTTAGGTCTTTCGCATGTAATGCTTGCTCCAGTGCAGTTTTCGGACCTTGAGCCGTCTGTGAACCAGACCGGTCCACTAGGTTTAAGAAGCCCCTCTGGATTGGAGGTCCAATCGTTTAAGCATGATATGCCAATTTCGTATTTCCTCTCGAAATTGAAGAGTGGTCCACATCTATCCCTCCTCATAGTTGAAGAGTTATGGGTCTGAGCCACGTCGGACCAGACCCTGCTGTGTCCCGGTCCTCTTATCAAGAGTTTACATTCTCCGCATGACAGTCTGTATGCAGCTTTTCTGGCCTCCGCCTCAACACTTAGATGGAGGGGCATGAGTCCTATGAGCGCTTCCAGTGATGCCGTGGGAGTGGTACGCAGAGCTCCGGTTATACAGAGCAGTGCTTGTCTTTGCACTTTGGCAAGTTGGCTTTGTATGGTGAGGCGTTTGCCGGCTTGCCACCAGACCAGCGCACCATAGGTTAGCATTGGTTTTACAACCGTAGTGAAAATCCAGTATATGATTTTGGGTTTGAGCCCCCATGAGGGCCCGAAGGTTCTGCTGCACATCCATAAGGAAGCGGTGGCCCTTTTGCTTTGTCTTTCGACGTGTTTTGCCCAGAGCAGTTTTTTATCTAAGATCACTTTAAGATATTTGACCGACTCCGAGAGTGTAAGGGTGTGTCCCGCGAGTTTGGGTTCTTCAAACGAGATTTTCCTCTTGTTTGTGAACGGCACGGTGACTGTTTTAGTCGGGTTTACCGACAGTCCTCTTGCCTTACACCATTCAGTGACTATCTTCAGTGACCTCGTCATAATCTCCGACACTATTTTCGGATACTTGCCGATGGCCAAGATGACAATGTCGTCTGCGTAGCCTTGTGCGTATACACCCGATTGGTTCAGGGCCCGTATGAGTTCGTCAACGACCAGGCACCACAGTACAGGTGAAAGAACACCACCCTGCGGACATCCTTTGTTGACTTTGACCTCAACGGTCCCCCCCTCGAGTGCAGACACGACAAGACGTTCGCTTAACATCCTGTCAATCCACCTGACAATGGTGGGTTCAACCGAGTGCTGAAATGCTGCGTTGTTTATGCTTTCGAAAGTAGTGTTATCGAAAGCACCCGCAATGTCCAAGAAAGTGCCAAGTGCCATTTCCTTTTGCTCAATCGCTTTCTCCACCCGGGAGACAAGACAGTGAAGTGCTGTGTCTACCGAGCGTCCCGATTGATATGCGTGTTGTTGGGTGTGTAAGGGTTGTCTTACAAGTGCCCCATCTCTGATGAACCTATCTACCAGTCTCTCCAATGTTTTTAGTAGGAAAGATGTCAGGCTGATAGGTCGGAAATCCTTTGCTTGGTCGTAGCTGGTACGGCCTGCTTTTGGAATGAAGATTACTCTTGCCGTTCTCCAGGCCACCGGTATGTAGCCCAGAGCCAGACAGGAGCGGAAGAGGTGGTACAGTGGTGCCTGCAGGCAGTTTGCCCCCTCTTGTAATAAGGCCGGAAAGATCCTGTCTATACCGGCGCTTTTGTACCTTTCAAAGGATTTTATTGCCCAGTTGATTCTGTCGTAGGTGACAACTTTTGATGCAAGGTCCCAGTCCATCGGTCGAGCCCTTAGACGTGGGGCCCGAGCAGTTGTCATCCTTGCATTCTCAGAGCCAGGAAAATGAACCGCCGTTAGATGCCTTAGAGTCTCCTCAGGGGAAGTTGTGAGCTCACCCGAGGGGAGCCTCAGAGTCGTCAGCTTTGCGTTTCTGTTTTTAGATATAACTTTATTTACCCTAAGAGCCTCTGGAAAACCTTCTATTTCTGAGCAGAAGTTCTTCCAGCTTTCCCGTTTGGACCTGCGTATGAGGTTTTTATACCTGCGTTGCGCGCTTTTGCACAGGTCCCAGTCAGACAGGAATCCTGTGCGCAAGGCGGTTCTCAGTAGTTTACGTGTTTGCACTCGCATTTTTTGGATTTCGGGGTTCCACCAAGTCACCCTTTTCCCCAGTTTTTGTGTCTTCAGTTGACAGTTCTTCTCATAAGAAGATACCACCGTCTCCTGAAGAAAGTTTGCAAAGGTTTCCGAGTCACACACTTTACGCGGTGTGGGTGGAAGGTCACTTAGCTTTGTGCTCAGAGAGACTCTATAATTGTCCCAATCTGCCTTTTTTTGGTGGTGATACTTAACTGTGTTGTTAGTCTCAGCAGCCAGTTTAAAAACTATGTATCTATGATCCGACAGTGACGGTTCGTTTGATACATGCCAATTGACAATCTTCTGAGAAAGATTGTTAGAAGCTAGTGTGACATCAATGGTTCCCTGCCTGCTCGCGGTAACAAAAGTTGGTGAGCTACCGCGATTTAGCAGGTCCAGATCTGTCGTGTAGAGATATTCTAAAAGTTTTTCCCCCCTTAGGTTGACGTCCGAGCTTCCCCACACAGTGTGGTGAGAGTTGGCGTCGCAGCTCATCAGGAGTTCGTAACTTTTGGCCTTGCAAAATTTTACCAGGTCCTCAAATTCTCTGGAGGGAGGAGGCCCTGGCGAGTCATAAGGTAGGTAGGCTGAACAGATCACTATTTGGTCCGTTCCGTTCCTACCAGTCGGTAGCAGTAGAGCTACCAGATCCCTGCTGCAAAAGTTGTAGAGGGGTTTGACCCCTGAAAGCCCTTTTACGATTCCCTTGTTTATCCAAGGTTCTTGTATGAGGTATATGTGTGTGTGCCCCATAGCCATTTGACGCCCTATAAGGAAGGACGCCGCCTTGCTATGGTGCAAGTTAATCTGAGCAAACACTATTTCCTTAGCCATTGCTAGGATTCTAGTGTTTGCCGGTTTGTGGCTCTGGTCCCCCTAAAGTCGGGTTCTCAGGCTGGTTAGCTCCAGCAGTTCCGCCTTCCGCTACCACACCAGGTGTGTTAGCAGAGGTGGTCCCGCCTTCATTGCTTGTGGAGTTGCCTTGAAGAGGTTTCTCCACAGTAGAGCTTGTTTCAACCACTTCGGTTTACATGGGTACCATTTCCACAGAAGGGTTGACTTTGGCTCTACTTGAAGGACCTTGAGGAGGAGCCTTCGTTTTGGGCTGGGGTCTGTGAAGTTTGAGCTTCATTACCCCAGAGTACACCGAGAAGCTGAGGGCTTCCAAGTGCTTTGCCGATGCCGGGTCGATACCAAGGACTAAACGGATCTTGGAATCCTCGTCCTTCCTATCGTGCACCTTCCACAACAAAGTATTGAGGCACTGATGGTTGCGCCCAATACGTTTAAGAATATCAGCCGTGGTCTCAGAGGTTTCTTCCCCCACGGCGATAAACTTTTCTAGTTTAGGGATTGCTCCCCCCTTCTCCAAGCGAAGGTTAGAGCCCTCCCAAAAGCTGATTGTTGGGAAAACCTCTTCCAGCCATTCAGCAGTGCGGGTGTCTTCGCAGGAGACGTTGATCGTCCCCAACTCCGACAACCGAAACCCACCAAACCGCGGGAAGAAGCTACCCTCAATGCAGTCTGCCTTCTTTGAGACCGCCGAGGAAACAAACAAACTTTGTTCCCTCGTTATCGTTACTTCAGGGTAATCCGAAGGAGCGATAGCGTATCTCAGTCCAGCAGCCTGAGCGTAACTAAAGGCGTTGGCGGAAGGCCTCGGCTTTTTAGCAGTTTGGGTGATGCTGGGAGGAGTGTCCCCCACGCTGCGGTCCCGCTTGGAGCCCGCAGACGTGGAGGCCACTACTTCCTGCGTCGCCGAAGAGCTGGCTTGAGCTGCGAGACGCAGCCTCCGCCTTTTCTTCTTTTGTGCTCCTGAGAGCTGGCCTGCTTTCTTGGCAGGTGTTGCCGAGTCACCAGACAGTTGTGCCTCTGCTGCGGAGTTCCCCTTGACAGGGCCCTCGGCTACAAAGTCTCCACTGCCGGATAGCTGAATAGCGTCGTTTTTACCGACGCGTTTCGGTGACGAGGTAAGTTCCTTGCCAGGACTAGCCTGGTAGTTCCTTACGTCGTCCGATTTTGTTTTAAATGAATTTAAATGGTCCATATTGTTCCCACGAGTATTCAGGAAATAAAGGGTCCGCCAGCACAGTGCCTGCATGTGCTGGTAAGGCTATGTACAATGGGGGTCGCCCGGTACCCAAGGTTCGCCGCTAAATACTGGTCTCCCACCAGTCACGCATCCCGTCGCCGCGCACGACTGCTTGGGATTGGGGTTTATTATAGAGGTTGTCTCCTCGCGACTTGGCCGGGTAGCCAAGCCACCGTTCCTTGTAGCTACTACCGTACGCTTGGGTTCCGATCCCCTCCCGTCCGGGTCGTTGCAGCCCACAAGGTTTACGGAAGCTCGGGTACCTCGGGTTTGCTGAGCCCGTACTGCGATAGTGCAAGCCATCGCAGTCCCTGAGGGATTGGTAGCGGATACTTATACCCTATAGTAATTTCATTTAATTTTCTGTAGTCAATGACTACACGCCACTTCTGTTATCCACTTGCGTCAGATTTTCTTGGAACAACCCAAACAGGGGCTGACCAAGAGCTTAGATGGTTGTATGATACGTTGTTCGAGCATTTCATTTATCTGTTTTTTTATTTCTTCTTTATGGATTTGTGGGTAACGATATGTTTTTGTAAAAATGAGTTTACTGTTTTCTAAGGTATAAATTTCATGTTTGATTTGATTTGTAAAAATTAGTTCATCACCTTCTAAGTAAAATATGTTTTTGTAAGCTAAGCAAATGTTTTCAATTTCAAATCTCTCTTCCACATTTAAATTATCGAAGCGCAAATGCTCTAAAATTCTAGATCTGGACTAGACGTTAAATTATTTACCCGAATATTTTCGCTTAGTTCTGGTTCAATATTTAGAAAAGAAACTTCAATCGATTCACCATTTGCTGATGCATTAACTACAGTAGTTATAATCTTCCCGTTTTTTATTTTAACTAAAGAATTACTGTTTTCAGATTATCATTGATTTTAAATTTGGGACAAACTCCTTCATTTAAATTATGGGATCGTACAAGGATTTGTATAGTTTGTATTGTCCGCGCTGGTACAATAAAATTAATTCGTGGTTTCATAATTTTTGAATCAATTAAATTACTGGCTTTTAACAAGGGTAACTCTTTAAAATTTAGAACTAGTTTTTTCTTAGGGATATCAATAATTCCTTGAAAATGTTCAAGAAAATCTAATATAATAATATAATTATAATATAACCAAAGAAAATTTTACAATTTATGGTAAAACTAATAATAATGCCAACGAATGCGGTAGGGGGTACCAGATAAACGGAAGCATATTTAAAAATGTTTATGAACAGAAATCATTTAAATTCAATTAAGTAAAATTTAAATGATTTCTGTTCATAAACATTTTTAAATATGCTTCCGTTTATCTGGTACCCCTTACCGTATTCGTTGGCATTATTATTAGTTATACCATGAATTGTAAAATTTTGTTTGGTTATATTATAATTATATTTTTTTGCAATTGATGATTTTATTAATGAAATTGGAGATCCGGAATCTACTAAGAATGTTTCTCCTGCTTTATTAAAAGTATAATATAAATTATCCGGCACCTTTATTATGGTATTTAAAAAGGTTCCTAATTCAAGATCTCTGAGTCAGGTTGTTGCTCCGTGGGAGGCAGAACACCCGGTAGATCCTGCTCCACTTGATAGTTTGAATGATTAACATTAGATCTGCTGGGTACTTGCGTATAATTATTGCGGTATTTCGAATTTCTTTGAATCGCGGATGGTCTGTGCTCCGCTTGATTTTGAGTTGTTCGCATTAACTCTATTTTGATAGTTTCGTTTATAGCAATCATTCAATAAATAGCCCGGTTTTTTACAATAATCACAAAATTTTCTTGGTGCCGCACCGTGAGATGATTCACCCTGTGGATTACTTCTGAAATTATTTCCGTGATTTTCTTTCGGATAGTATGTGTTAGTATTAGAATTCAAGCGTTTTGCTACTGATTTCCAAATTCTAAAGTTTCTCAAATATGCGATATATTCTTCTTCAATTAAAAATTGCTCTGCTTCTTCAAGATTGTT
Source organism: Cryptophagus acutangulus (assembly GCA_963556235.1). Classification (NCBI taxonomy): domain Eukaryota; kingdom Metazoa; phylum Arthropoda; class Insecta; order Coleoptera; family Cryptophagidae; genus Cryptophagus; species Cryptophagus acutangulus. The sequence continues at coordinate 2,621,279 of OY744557.1, read as the reverse complement.
TGGTTGTACAAAAGCGCAAGGAGTTTCGTTTTTTAAACGATGCAAGTTTTTTAAACGATGACGTCAAATCTCTTAATAGACCTTCTGTATCACGACAGTCTCCGTACTGACCGATTAATAAATCTTTAATTTCATTCCAAGTTCCCAAATTTTGCGAAGAAATGAACTTTTTTACTTTTCCCGTCAGTTTACTTTTGATAATAAAAATTAACGCTTTTTCGTGATTTTCATCAATATTCTCATTCACAAAACTACATACTTCAATAAATTCATTTAAGAGCGCTTGATCTCCATCAAATTGTTGAATCATGTCGCGGAATTCTTTCAAACTAAACTCTGCCATTATAGAGTTTAAAAGTTTAGGAAAAATACAACAAAAGATAAAAGAACAATATCGAATAAAATTATATTTCAAAATCAAACAAATTCCAAATATGTTCAAGGTTGCAATTGCAAAGTGATAAAAACAAAATAACATCTACACAGCAATGATTATTATTCCAAGATGGATGGATGTCATGAATGAAGGTGAAGTTGACCCCAGCCAGGATGTAAAACAAGTGTAGTTGAATTCGGAAAAGTCCTTTTTGCGATTAAGTGCTAAACCACAAAATTTACAAGAAATTTAATTGTAAATTTTTGCGAATCCTTCCGACTGCGCCACGCTTACGTTCTCAAATTGAACTTAAGAGAAAAAAACTTGTAGTTCGTTAATAAACAATGATTTATTTATTACAACATTAAATTAAGACCGTACCTACTTGGAGAGTACAATTGAACTGAACTTATTTTGTTCTGAATTAAATAACTAAAAGTATTTGACTCATCATTTGAATTCTGATCTGTATGTGACGATTAGCAGATCAGCCATCAAATTCGTAGTCTGCAGCATAAGACAACAAAAATATTAAATCACAATCTAATCTGAAAGTGCCAGCTTAGTATGACAGAGGATGCATCTTGTAATTTATATTAGAACAAAGTATTATAACTAATAACAGTATCTGTCCATGGTCAGGCCATAACATTTATGTTACCTTTGTTGTTTCAGCATGTTCATCCGTCTTTATTTGATTACCGCAACCTCGCTCAGTGTCGACTACTTACTTTAGAAGGTTGGTTGTTAAAAAACCCATCTCTTTGCAAAGCCTATGATTTTATGCAAGATTACCTTGACTCAGGTCATATGAAACCAATTTCACCATCACATAGCTCATTCAGATATTATATTTCTTATCACTGCGTTCTCAAGCCCGAAAGCAGTAACCAAAACCAAACAAAAGTTGCGAGTGGTTTTTGACGCCCCTGCAATAACTTCAGATAACATTTTTCTCAACGACACTCTGTTTTGTGGCTCTAAACTACAGAATGACATCTTTACGATTTTCTGTCGTTTTCACGTTTATTTTATAGTTTTCTCGACTGAGAGTTTTTTTTATCAAAGATCTTGTGGGATCCTCGCCGTCAGATCGAGTTCCAGAAAAGTCAGATCCAGTAAATTTTTTAATATTTTTTCCAACTGAATATTGCCAAACTAAGAACGGTAGCCATATTCAGGCTTTAATTTGGATTTAAATAGTCCATTAAATTTTGGCTTTTAAAAGTCCTATAAACAAATTCTTGGTTTATAGTGGAAACCACACATAGTTTGCTTTGGATACAAAGTAGAACCGCTTCGTCACTTTAAAACCGCTTCAATCGCTTCAAAAAGCAATCTTCAATCTAAGCTTGCTAGAATTTATGATCCGGTTGGATTTTTGCCTCCATAACCGCGTTTGCAAAGTTTTTGATCCAGCGTTCATGGTATCTACGTCTGAATTGAGTTTATTCACTTACAGAAGAGATAATCTTCCATTAGGAATAGATTAAGGCCGAACTTCCGCGTTTAACCTCGTGCGTTTGAATTTTAACTTCCGCGTTTGAACCATTCTGGTTATGCTGGGCGGAATCTTCGTTGCTCTATGATCCGTGCTAGATCTAAATCAAACTTTAATTCCAGCTACTACAGAAGGAATTGAAGAAGAACGAAAGGTGGTGTTGACTGTAATAATTCAACTAATGTACCAGACTAATAATTCAACTAATGTACTCCATCAAAATTTGGAACACATCTTGCGGTTTGCGTTATCACGACAAAAACCAGTTAAATCGGCAACTCTATCATCATTCGATCTTGAGCGCTCATTATTATACTTTGTTAAACATTTGCAATCTATAGTTTTTACTCATAAAATTGGTCTTCTCAAATCCCGGTCACTTCCCAAAGCTTTGAAAAAATATATCTCCGTTTCGCAATACTAATTGGGCGGTCGTCTAAAACATTTATTGCTTTCATATTCTTCAAAACACCCGCTTTTATTGCCCCGTTCGTGCAAACTGCCATTTCACTTTCGCTCTCGTTGCCATTACACCAAAACACTTAATTGTTTGCTACGATAACATTTTTGGATATTTTTGTCGAGCACTGAATTTATTTTTATTAAGATTAATGTTATAAACAAATTTAACCCATAGAGGCTGTCAAACAAGAAATAATAAAATTTTGCACATTAGAAAATAATAATTTTAAATTTAATACTAATTACTGCTAATATTATCAAGTACAAGGACAGCTGGAAGTCCGCAACAAACAATATTGCATATTTGTTGTTTGAACGTCGCATGTTTATCGGAAGTTATTTTACCCAGATGAAACAGATATTACTGTAAAAAAAAAGAAATCACTGGTGACCCGATTAGGCCTGTAATTTTTTTGATGCAGTAAAATCAGTTATGTATACATGATGTTTCTTTGACTCGAAATAATTTATCTGCAGATGCATCTAGATAAAACAATAAGTTAAATTATGCACAATTTTCCACAGAACTCTTATTTTTTTTTTCAAATTAATGCATTAGTTATTTTAATGCAGTATTAGTTGATTTAAACATTAATGCATAAAAGTTAACAGTAAACCGCGAATTAAACAGGGAATTTTTAGGGTCAATGGATCTCTTGGGGTCAAGATTCAGAAGAATTTTTTTTATTTTGCTGTTTAGAAATTCAAATCTAATTCTAAAAGTATTGAAGCTCATAACTTACGATTAAGCTAACTTACGATAAAAATCCTTATTAGAAACTATAAGAGCAACAGTCAAAAAATAAAGGTTCAAGGTCTAGCAGTTTTTGAGTTTTTGAGAATGTAAGTTACCAAATCATAATTATATATTATTACGTATCCTAGTAACGACCCATAGAAAATAAATAATTATTAGCATATGAACATAATTGGTCAACTTAAATCTCTCATAAATCAAAAACTATTAGACCCTAGATGTTTATTATTCTCAGTTTGTAACAAAAGTTTTGCCATTAAAAACTTAATCATTAGATCTGAGACACGCTGTTTAATAGGCTAAAGTCGCTGTATTCTAAATAAAAGCATTTGTAAATTAAAAATTCAAATTTCTGAAAATAATGGAATGATCAAAATTACATAAATTTTATTCTATTGTGACCATTTGACCAACTTTTTTCTGGTAATTGTATAATAATTTATTTGTTATTCGTTTGTAAAAAAATATTGTAACATACAAGTTTTGCATGATTAAAACTGTTATACTAGTTTTTTTGTTGTTACACTGTTGTTATTTTTATATTTTTATTTGTTTTGTTTGTTCTGAACGTTTTATTTGTTTTGTTTATGTTATTATAGATTAATTAAAAATATAAATTAGTATTTATTTCATGCAGAATTAATATTCTTATTATATTTTGTTTCGAATGCATTTTATTCAGAGAATTTATTTTATATTTCTATTTCTAAATATTTTGTAATATATTTCTTATATTGTTTTTATTAACTCATATACGTTTTATTAGTTTAGTTTATTCATAATAGTTACAATGGTGATACAATGTTTTATATATGTCAGAAAAAACAGAAAAACAGAAAAAACTCATACACACATATAAAATAAACAAGAAAACAAGGAATTTTAAACATGTGGATTAAGATGTAAATACAATTACAAAAACGTAAGTGTGATGCACGCAAGCAAGTGTATCTCAAATAATAAATGCGAGGTTTGTATTAAGAAATTCTTCTGAAGAGCAGTAGTGCTTTAATATTTTATTTATTTTAGATTTAAATTTTTTGTTGCATTCAATTTTGAGGCAGTGAGGTAAATGATTGTACAATTTAACATTGAAGGAATAATTATCTAATTTTGTAAATCTGAATCGTGAGGCTTTTAGTAGTGAAGCAGATCTCGTGTCGTGATCGTGAAAATCTGAGTTGGCTGGCAAATTAAGTCTGTTCTTGTGAATTTCTATTAGAGTGTAAAATAGATACACTGTTGGAAGTGGCATTATTTTTAGTTTTTTAAATAATGGTCTACAGGTTTCTCTGGGCGAAACATTTTCGAGTATTTTTATAAAAAAAAAATCTGCAATATATAAACCTTTTTAGCATGGGAGAACTGGTCCCATGCAACTACAGCATAACTGATTTTAGAATGGAACAGCAAAAAGTAGACCATTTTAAGAGTTGTGCCATTTAGCATATTTTTATGTTGCGCTTCAGATATATAATACTAGTTGGTGATCGACATAGTTGGTTGATATGAGGGGACCAGTTGAGATTCTGATCGAAAACAACTTTGTATTGAACCATCTCAAAATTATTTTTTGTATTAGTAATTGGGCGCTCGTCCCGTATATATTTAATAAATAAATAAATAACTTCAAGTAGTTTAGCGCTTTCGTTAACAAGAACAGATTGTTTTGAATTAAACGATAACTTTTGAGTTTTTTCTTTGTTGAGGGATAGATGATTGAGAAAGTACCAATTCTCCGCTCTGCTTAATGCTGAATTTTTTTTTTGCCGAATAAATCATTTATGTTTTTTTCTGAACAAATCCAAGTGGTATCGTCAGCAAACAGGATACTTTTGTGCGGTTGCATGAATTCACTAAAATCATTTATATACATTAAAAATAAGATAGGGCCTAGGGCTGAACCTTGTTGCACGCCATGTTCGATCTGGGTAAATTCAGAATGTAAATTATCTATCGTTATACACAGTCGAAAAAATAAGAGCGGAATAGATCGCGACATAAACCCTTGATACCGTAACGTTCTATTATTTGAAGAATGACATTATGAGAGACACAGTAGAAGGCTTTTGATAAGTCGCACATAGAGATAGTGGTGTGAAACCCTTCCTCACGCTCTTCGACAATCTCAGCCACAATTTTTTGGAATGCATCCGTAGTAGAATGGTTTGCCCTGAAGCCACATTGACAACTATTAAAAATATTTTTTTTCTAGAAAGCTCAAAAGTCCTTTTTTTAGAATGATTTCAAAATTTTTACTAAATATCTATATAATTGATATTGGCCTGTAGTTACCTACAACGTGAGTATCTCCCTTTTTGTGTACGGGTATAACTCTAGATAATTTAAAAATATTTGAGAAGGTTCCCTCGCGAAGGCAAGATTTCAATTAATGAGCAGATAATTAAAAGTCGCAGACTTCTTTCATAATTTTGCTGTACAAATTGTGGATATCTAGACATTGCGAATTTTTAAACTTTTAATTGCGGATTTAGTTTTGTTTACATGAACAGCATGTAGAAATAAAAATCTGTCAGATAAAGGTAGGTTTTTGAAATATTTATTTGATCACATTTTGATGGAACAGAGCTAATACTACTTTTGGCTACGGTTGTAAAATATTTATTGAAAATATTTGGGCTGATATCTGCAGGCTTGTTGTTTAAATTTGAGCGATTTCTATCAAAATTAACCAGTCTCCAAATATCTTTGGATTGGTTGACAGAATTTTCGATAAAATTTGAATAGGCAAATTTTTGGAAATTTTTATGGATCGAATATAATCTTTACGCAAATTATAGTATTTAGAGCAAATTATATATTTTGGTAGAGTAAAGAATCACCAGTACTACCACAAACAATTTTTAAAGTTGACAGAATATCTCTTTATGGCGCAAGTTATCGTTGAACCAAGCCACAAGTGCCTTTTTTGTCGTTAACTTTTACTAAGGAAAAATATTTTTCTACTAAAGATTTGTGCAGGTGGACCACATTTTCAACCAGGCAATTCGCATTCAATTTATCACTAAGAGCTGAAGGCCAATTACATTGTTGAAGAGCATTCTTATATTTTTCCATATTGGTCTTGGAGAACTTTTGTATACAGTTTTATTTTTACATAGTTTGTTTTGTTTGAGTTTGATAATCTGAATATAGTGGTTGGAAAAGCATTATTAATTAATGAATTATTTGAAAAAACAATTCAATACATGTCGGCCCATGTATTTAAAAATATACTACTCAAAATTGAATAGGGATATCGTCATCAAAAGACCTTTGAAATATGTACTGAAACATAATTAAACGAATTTACCTGTAAAGTTTGATCAAAATTATAAGAGGCGCCCAGTCCGGAGATATCAATGATATAACCTAGTAGTACCGCATTTGTTGTGCTACGCCATTGTATGTTTAAAAAAAAACAATTCGCCCCACTTCCGTCGCCACCCTGCCTGAGGCCCAAGCATTTCATTGTTTTTAAGTGATATTCGCAACAAGAAAAGGTAGAGAAGTAGTTGGGAGAGGTGGGATTGATATCTTTGTACTGGACGTCTCTTATAATTTCGATCAAACTTCACAGGTAAGTTTGTTTGATTGATTAATTATATTTTGGCGTCCAGTCCTCGATATCATTGATATAACCTAGTAGTTGTTTGAATGATTTTGTTGCGACCAATTAATTTAAAAGTTGATTTTACTTTTAATTTAATTAAAGATTTTATATATAAAAGTAAGTAGAAGTTTATTGTTTATAAATATTTATAAGGAACGAGTAATAAGAAAACCAACATAAACGCTATTTCTGAAAATAAGAAAAAAGTTATGAACCTCTCACTAAATTTGCAAAGTCTTCTGCAGTCGACAACGGTCGATTGTAGAACTTAGCAAAAACCAAAGACTGTTGAGTCCATCCAGCAATCATTCTGATTGTGTCCAAAGAAACGCCTTGTCGAAAAGCAGCCGAAGTGGTTGCATGCCTTGTTGAATAAGAATTAAATTCTGATACCTGCATCTCGTAAAGTTTACTTAACCCATCGGCTTATGGTTTGCTTAGTAACCTCATCATTTACCCTCAGGGACTGCGATGGCTTGCACTATCGCAGTACGGGCTCAACAAACCCGAAATACCCGAGCTTCCGTAAACCTTGTGGGCTGCAACGACCCGGACGGGAGGGGATCGGAACCCAAGCGTACGGTAGTAGCTACAAGGAACGGTGGCTTGGCTACCCGGCCAAGTCGCGAGGAGACAACCTCTATAATAAACCCCAATCCCAAGCAGTCGTGCGCGGCGACGGGATGCGTGACTGGTGGGAGACCAGTATTTAGCGGCGAACCTTGGGTACCGGGCGACCCCCATTGTACATAGCCTTACCAGCACATGCAGGCACTGTGCTGGCGGACCCTTTATTTGCTGAATACTCGTGGGAACAATATGGACTATTTCAAATTAAACAAAACAAAATCGGACGACGTAAGGAACTACCAGGCTAGTCCTGGCAAGGAACTTACCTCGTCACCAAAACGCGACGGTAAAAACGACGCTATTCAGCCATCCGACAGTAGGGACTCTGTAGCCGAGGGCCCTGTCAAGGGGAACTCCGCAGCAGAGGCACAACTGTCTGGTGACTCGGCAACACCTGCCAAGTAAGCAGGCCAGCTTTCAGGAGCACAAAAGAAGAGAAGGCGGAGGCTGCGTCTCGCGCTCAAGCCAGCTCTTCGGTGATGCAGGAAGTAGTGGCCTCCACGTCTGCGGGCTTCAAGCGGGACCGCAGCGTGGGGGCATACACACATATACCTCATACAAGAACCTTGGATAAACAAGGGAATCGTGAAAGGGCTGTCAGGGTGCGGAGGGAATACTCACTATTGCACCTCGCACACCCACCCTCGCGCCTGCATATTTATCTTCGATAAGTTACAGGTCAAACCCCTCTACAACTTTTGCAGCAGGGATCTGGTAGCTCTACTGCTACCGACTGCTAGAAACGGAACAGACCAAAAAGTGATCTGTTCAGCTTACCTACCTTATGACTCGCCAGGGCCTCCTCCCTCCAGAGAATTTGAGGACCAAATAAAATTTTGCGAGGCCAAAAGGTACGAACTCCTGATGGGCTGCGACGCCAACTCTCACCACACTGTGTGGGGAAGCTCGGACGTCAACCTAAGGGGGGAAAAACTTTTGGAATATTTCTACACGACAGATCTGGACCTGCTAAATCGTGGTAGCTCACCAACTTTTGTTACCGCGAGCAGGCAGGAAACCATTGATGTCACACTAGCTTCTAACAATCTTTCCCAGAAGATTGTAGATTGGCATGTATCAAACGAACCGTCACTGTCGGATCACAGATACATATTCTTTAAACTGGCTGCTGAGACTAACAACACAGTTAAGTATCGCAACCCAAAAAAGACAGATTGGGACAATTATAGAGTCTCTCTGAGCACAAAGCTAAGTGACCTTCCACCCACACCGCGTAAAGTGTGTGACTCGAAAACCTTTGCAAACTTTCTTCAGGAGGCGGTGGTATCTTCTTATGAGGAGAACTGTCAACTGAAGACACAAAAACTGGGGAAAAGGGTGACTTGGTGGAACCCCGAAATCCAAACAATGCGAGTGCAAACACGTAAACTACTGAGAACCGCCTTGCGCACAGGATTCCTGTCTGACTGGGACCTGTGCAAAAGCGCGCAACGCAGGTATAAAAACCTCATACGCAGGTCCAAACGGGAAAGCTGGAAGAACTTCTGCTCAGAAATAGAAGGTTTTCCAGAGGCTCTCAGGGTAAATAAGGTTATATCTAAAAACAGAAACGCAAAGCTGACGACTCTGAGGCTCCCCTCGGGTGAGCTCACAACTTCCCCTGAGGAGACTCTAAGGCATCTAACGGCGGTTCATTTTCCTGGCTCTGAGAATGCAGAGATGACAACTGCTCGGGCCCCACGCCTAAGGGCTCGACCGATGGACTGGGACCTTGCATCAAAAGTTGTCACCTACGACAAAATCAATTGGGCAATAAAATCCTGTGAAAGGTACAAAAGCGCCGGTATAGACAGGATCTTTCCGGCCTTATTACAAAAGGGGGCAAACTGCCTGCAGGCACTGTACCACTTCTTCCGCTCCTGTCTGGCTCTGGGCTACATACCGGTGGCCTGGAGAACGGCAAGAGTAATCGTCATTCCAAAAGCAGGCCGTACCAGTTACGACCAAGCAAAGGATTTCCGACCTATCAGCCTGACATCTTTCCTACTAAAAACATTGGAGAGACTGGTAGATAGGTTCATCAAAGATGGGGCACTTGAAAGACAACCCTTACACACCCAACAACATTTATTTAGAATTACAACGTCCACAGAGCAAGTTGCCCCAATTACGGACGAGGAAGAACAAGTTTAACAAAATAAAATTTTACACAATATTATGGGGACAAAGTCTAACAAATAGTATAAAATAAAATATAAATAATCATTGTAAAACAAACAAGACATATCACATAATAAAACATTAGAATAAAAAATTGAAATATTAAAGTATTAAAATCGTGGCAACATTGCTGTCTTCAAATCTGAACGAGTACAATAAAATATATCACAGCTACCATTAAGCCATTTAAATGCTGAGTACATTTGGTACAGAGGAGATGAGGACAGCAGGTTAGTTTTAGCAGTGCGTACATAAAAGACAGTAAAAGACCTCCCAGCCAACCTGGGCACTTGTAGATTAATTAAACTAAGAAGAGATGGACAATTAGTGTGGCAGTTTAATAAATTATAAAGAAACACCACAAGTATATGCCTTCTTCGATCACTGAGGCTATGTAATTGGCAGAGCTGCTGTAATTCCAGTTGAGGAAAGCCTCTCGGAGGATAAACTCCATTATTACGAAACATAACAAATTTCATGAATCTGCGCTGAACTTTCTCCAGGAGATTACAATGTCCTACATACACCGGAGACCAAACACTACATGCATATTCTAGTCTAGAACGCACAAGAGCACAAAATAAAATGCGTAGTGTGTTACAGTCATCAAAGTCACCAGCATGCCGCAAAATAAATCCAAGCTGCCTAAATGCCGCAGATGCGGTAGATTCAATGTGAGGCAAGAATGATAGCTTAGCGTCAAAAGTCACACCTAGATCTTTTATAAGTAAGGGCCTGCTAAGACGGTTGTTACAGAGATGGTAATCAAAAAGTAAAGGAGTACGAGCACGAGAAAAGGACATTACAGCACATTTATTTACGTTTAAAGGCAATCGATTAGTAGTACACCACGATTGAATAGTATCAAGGTTCTTCTGAAGGTTGAAACAGTCCGACTCTTGATATATGCTGCAATAAATTTTTAAATCATCTGCATAAAGAAGATGATTAACCGTCAGATTACTAACTATGTCATTAATATAAATGTTAAAGAAAAGAGGACCCAGTATGGAACCTTGGGGTACTCCCGATGCTTGATTAAATGTATTGGATCTAAAACCATGGCACTGGACAAACTGGCAGCGATTAGCTAGATAGGAACGAGTGAGACTAAGCAGCGAGGGTGACATGCCGACTCCGTCCAGCTTGCTTATAAGAATTTTATGGTCCAGTCGATCAAATGCTTTAGAGAAGTCGGTGTAGATGACATCAACTTGCCCTAGATTATCAAGAGATTCACAAATAAATTGCGTTTTACACACAAGATTGGAAGTTGTACATCGACCAGACATAAAACCATGTTGATGGCAAGATATCATATTTTTAGTGTGATTATTGATAACATTATATAGCAACGATTCAAAAATTTTCGAAAAGTTTGACATGATAGCAACCGGGCGATAGTTAGCAATATCACCACGCTCACCCTTTTTGAAGACAGGAGTGACACGGGAAAGCTTCCAGACTTCAGGAAAACGGGAGTGCTTAAGGATCAAATTGAATATAGCAGTCATCGGTTTAGATAGTACTACTGCACAGTCTTTCAGAAAAAAAGAAGGAATATTATCAGGACCCATTGTCGATTTGTTCTTGGATTTACGAAGTGCTTTGACTACTTCCTCTTCAGTAACACTAAACCAGTGCAGCGAATTCAATGAAGTAGTGGGAAGAGTGCTGATGGCAGCATCATCTGGGATACTCGTAAAAGACTGTGAAAAGAAGTCCGCAAAAGCATTGACAATTGAATGGGGTTGGTTATGAACAGAGTTATTGAAAGACATAGACGAAGGAATGCTAGACATATGACGTTTGGAGTTGATAAATGACCAGAATTTAGAGGGATCTGAGGTAATCGATTGGGTGACCTTAGCTTTATACATTTTGTATGCATTTCTCACAAGTCTCTTGACTTTGGATCGCAGAACTTTAAAAGTGGCGTGGTTAGTTGCATCATTCTGAAATTGCTGGTATTTCTTATACGCTATATTCTTACGCTTGATAGTTTGAATTATTTCTCCATTATACCACGCGGGGTATGTTCTGATGGACGGTTTCTTGAGAGGAACATGTTTGCTAAGTAGCGAATAAAGAACACTATAAAAATTCTCAAGTGCCATATTGACATCATCAGAAGCCAATATTGAATTCCAATTAACATCAACTAACTCACGATAAAGGTCTGGGTAATTTGCTTTTTTGAAATTAAAGCTGGAGGATGTAGTATGTGGAAATGATCGTTTGGGCTCAAGGTTTGTGAGCACATTTATCGACAGTGGTGGATGATGATTATCTTCGGGTACCATCGAGTCAGTGCATTTATCTACAACACACTTTGCATTGCAAAAGACCAGATCTAATAGTTTACCGTTCATATTCAAAGTATTGTTAAACTGAGTTAGATTGAAAAAGGAACACAGCTGCTCGAGTGAGTGAATATTTCTGTTTGAATTATCATCCTTACAATCAATATAACCTGGGAGATTAAAGTCACCTAAAACCAGCACATTATGACCAAGCAAATTGTACAGGGATCCGATAGCAGCAAACAGGCGCTCATATACATCAACGGAAGATTGTGGCGGGATATATAAAACTAGAACAAATAGATTAATAGAATTGAAGCCTAACTGAACTACTACAATATCAATTTTAGGAAGATCGATAAAATCGTGACAAATATCATTAAGGTTAATAGTGGTAGCATTTAAGGTGTTCTTGACAGCAAGTAGTACTCCACCGCCACATATTTTCCTACATGCAGCAAAATTACGATCTGACCTAAACACTGTAAATAATTTTAAATCCATAATCTCGGCATTGCATACAGCATTAGATAACCAGGTCTCAGTAAAAGCAATTAAGTCATATGTCGAGTGAGCACAGTATAACGATTCATAAAGAGTGACAAGTTTGGTGTTAAGGCCTCTGACGTTCTGATAGTAACAGTTAATAAAGTTCGAAGCTGCAGGTGACCTTGATGGCTATTTCTCATATATAAAAGATTTTTTAAATTTATCAAATGCAAGAAGATAAGATCTACAGTTAACTTGATCCCAAGCAGCATGAGAAGTGCAGTGAGCATCTCCCGAACGTTTATTAAGTTCCACACAGTTTACACATGTAAGTGTGTCCGCCTCACAAGCATTAACCGCATGATCTCCAGTGCATCTTGGACAACATATCTTCCGAACGCATTTGTTAGCAATATGATGATAACCGCAGCAATTAAAACAACGTCTCAAGTCCAGAGCCTCATAGACCTTGCAGTTTATATAACCCACAAGTACCTTACCGACAGACAACAATTTTGTAAACAATTCAAAATCAACTTGGATAACAGCTTGAAAGATGTCCTTATTTTTGCGAGTTGGCTGGAAAGAAATAAGTTTACAGTTATTGTTATCGCTAAATATATCACTGTTTTGAATGGAAAGATACTTAATGAATGTGGGTTCATCTAGTTTCTCCATTATGCCAGAAATTCTAACCCGAGGATGTATTGGCTTGGCTTCCTTGACAGTGTACTTTGATCCTAGTTTCTCAGTAGCTAGTTTATGGAAATCGCTAGAATCCTTCTTAGTTTTACAGCTAATAACTACTCCTCCATTACTTATGGTTTTAATATTAGCAATGGGAAGATTTGAATCAGCGGGATTGATCGGCTCCATTAGATCAGTTTTAGTTAATTCCACTAGTTGCTGCTCATCAATAGGCTTAATTATAACAGAGTTTGACCGCCGAGCAGCGGATGAATAGCTATAGCTAGCCGACGTAGACGGTACAGAGTTCATCATAGGCATGTTTATATTCTGCAATTTATCGCTTAGTCTTTTGTTCTCGGTGACCAGTGAGTTAACGAGCGTTTCAAGTGCGGTTAGTTTCAAATCGTTGTTAATAGCAAGATTCTTAATTTGCTCTTCAAGTGCATCATTTTTCTCCATAATAAGCTCCAGCATCTTACCAATATCATCTTCACTGCAGGAATCACCAGCAACCAGCTTGGTACGAGGTCGTTTTCTACTGTGGCTTGTAAAGGTAAACACTGATGAGTTTGAGTTAGCGGCCGCAGGCTGGGCATCATTATTGGCAACAGGTTTGCAGCAAATCACATGCATATCAATCGGGACGTTCGGTAGACACAGCACTTCACTGTCTTGTCTCCCGGGTGGAGAAAGCGATTGAGCAAAAGGAAATGGCACTTGGCACTTTCTTGGACATTGCGGGTGCTTTCGATAACACTACTTTCGAAAGCATAAATAACGCAGCAATTCAGCACTCGGTCGAACCCACCATCGTTAGATGGATTGACAGGATGCTAAGCGAACGTCTTGTCGTGTCTGCACTCGAGGGGGGGACCGTTGAGGTCAAAGTCAACAAAGGATGTCGGCAGGGTGGTGTTCTTTTACCTGTACTGTGGTGCCTGGTCGTTGACGAACTTATACGGGCCCTGAACCAATCGGGTGTATACGCACAAAGCTACGCAGACGCCATTGTCATCTTGGCCATCGGCAAGTATCCGAAAATAGTGTCGGAGATTATGACGAGGTCACTGAAGATAGTCACTGAATGGTGTAAGGCAAGAGGACTGTCGGTAAACCCGACTAAAACAGTCACCGTGCCGTGCCGTTCACAAACAAGAGGAAAATCTCGTTTGAAGAACCCAAACTCGCGGGACACACCCTTACACTCTCGGAGTCGGTCAAATATCTTGGAGTCATCTTAGATAAAAAACTGCTCTGGGCAAAACACGTCGAAAGACAAAGCAAAAGGGCCACCGCTTCCTTATGGATGTGCAGCAGAACCTTCGGGCCCTCATGGGGGCTCAAACCCAAAATCATATACTGGATTTTCACTACGGTTGTAAAACCAATGCTAACCTATGGTGCGCTGGTCTGGTAGCAAGCCGGCAAACGCCTCACCATACAAAGCTAACTTGCCAAAGTGCAAAGACAAGCACTGCTCTGTATAACCGGAGCTCTGCGTACCACTCTCACGGCATCACTGGAAGCGCTCATAGGACTCATGCCCCTCCATGTAAGTGTTGAGGCGGAGGCCAGAAGAGCTGCATACAGACTGTCATGCGGAGAATGTAAACTCTTGATAAGAGGACCGGGACACAGCAGGGTCTGGTCCGACGTGACTCAGACCCATAACTCTTCAACTATGAGGAGGGATAGATGTGGACCACTCTTTAATTTCGAGAAAATACGAAATTGAAAATACGAAATTGGCATTTCATGCTTAAACGATTGGTCCTCCAATCCAGAGGGGCTTCTTAAACCTAGTGGACCGGTCTGGTTCACAGACGGCTCTAGGTCCAAAAACGGCACTGGAGCAAGCATTACATGCGAAAGACCTAAATATAGCCACACGCTTTCTTTAGGAAAAATGGTTACCACGTTTCAGGCGGAGATTGTTGCAATCTTGGCTTGTGCGCAAGAAAACCTAAACCGCGGGACTCACAATAAGAACCTCACCATCTGCACCAACAGTCAAGCTGCGCTAGGTGCCTTGGGTTCGTACCAAAGCAACTCGGTGCTCCTCCAGGACTGCATAAAAGCCCTGGGGAGACTGTGTGAGCAAAACCGGGTTCGCATTCTGTGGATCCCTAAGCAGGTTGACATTCCAGGCATGTCCAATGCCAGCCTGCTAGCTGACAAAGGTTCCAAATCAGAGCTGATTGGACCCGAACCAGCATGTGGCATTACCCCAAACACGGTTAAAACCGAAATAGGGCGATGCTTTGAAACAAAATTCAGCCAACACTGGAAAAACCTAGATGGTCTGCGGCAGAGCAAACTCTTCATAGATGGGCCCTCGAATAACAGATCACAGGCACTACTGGCACTGAACAAACAGCAGCTACGAAACGCAGTTGGACTTAACGGGACACTGCACCCTAAACAAACATCTGCACACCATGGGTCTTACAGGAGACGCCACCTGCAGATGCTGTAAAGAAGAGGAGGAAACTCCATTCCACCTAATCTCCAAATGTCCGGCATTTGCCAAAATAAGAAGAGACATACTGGGTGACACAGTTCTGTCACCTTCTACTGTGAGGACCATGCCGCTGGGCAAACTACTATCCTTCTTGGATGTAGCTGGCCTAAGCACAATGAAGACTCGCTGAGGAGTCAAGCGCAATGGGCCTACATGGCCTGAGCGCTTGCATCTTTTCATTTCATAGGGTTCACTTGCTCCGGTTAGCTCACGCGCCGGCAACACCCGTAAAAAAAAAATCTCATTATTTGACTTGACGTAGCTTAAAAAAAGCCCATGTTGATCTGGCCTTTGAATTGATTCTGTTCGTTCCAGATAATTCTGCAAAGCGGTCACGACCTACATACCCCTTCTTTCTCGAAAAAAGGGTAGATGGAGGCAAGGTTGTAGTTTGGAAGCAGCCGATGTCTTGATGCAATCAGAAATAAGTATTTGAATCTTTGAAGTCGATGTTCTGATATTGCCTATTCATATCAACGATTTTGTTTGCAATCTTTGACCCGTAGCCCATTTGGCCCGTAGTAGAGTTAATAAGGTGGCTAGTTTGTGTGTTAATGCCTTCAAGGATATTTCCATGTTTGGTGACATTTTTTCCAAATATTTTATAACTGGATGTGGGTCCCATGTAAAGTTATATTTAGGTTTCGGAGATCTAAGAAGTGAGGCACCCTTTAGAAACCGTTTTTTTATTGGATCATTTCTTAAGTCACTTTGTAGGATAAAAAACAAAACAGATTTATGCAAATTTATATTCCCGAAATTAATTGGACTGGTGTTCAAAATGTGTTGCAAAAACTTTTTTTTTTGGGAAGGAAGAGGAATCTGGCTTAAGGTCCTTACCCGCCTTTTCTAACAGTCAAACTCAGGCCCGAATAAAAATTCATCGGGTGACGTTTTATCAGTTAGTTTCTTTATTGGTTTGTCCAAAATAGGAGTGATAAGTTGGCGCCTTGTTACGGAAATTGAGTGAAATGTATTGCAAAATATGCGACCCGCATCATTTAGATTGTGCAATAGAAAATTTTTGGTTGATTTTAAGATTACATTATCTTCTAAAGCGCGCAAAGTGGCTTTACATAATGCCGATATTCCTTTACATAGTTGAGTTTGTAACTCAACATACGACGTGTCTCTCTTTAAATGAATACGATAGAATTGGGATGATTTCTGGATTCATAGCTAGAGGAGACAGATCTGATAAGTTAGTCGGAATATTTTGGCGATCAAAGATGATTTCGTTTTCACCCTGGTTCAATCCGTGGTTGATAGTATAGCTCCAACGCGTTGCCAAAGCCGAGTGCAAAGTAAAGGTACTGGTTTTTGTTTTGTTCGGGTCTGCCCCTATTATTTCAATAATTTCATCTGAAAGAGCATCATCGTTATTGATTATTAACGGTGGAGTACGAGAAATATCTCTATCCAAAACATTAGACGAAGGACCTATCGCTCGGATAAGTCTCAACGTATGCAGCTGATGCCGAGTGGTTCAGACTTTGGTCATCAGTAGAAGAATAAGCTTCAATTTCATTATTGCGATTCGTTTGGCGCTGCTTGGGATTCCTACTCAAGGAAGGCTCCACAGCTTTATAAGCAGATGCCGAATCGCATGGATTTTGGTCACTGTTAAATTTGTCACGAGATTTTTTAGTAGGATTGGCTTCGTCAATGGAAGAATACTCGTCTAGCCTTTGTTTAGGTCGAGATTTCTCTGCTGAGTCGACGCGCACGTTTCTGCGCCGCTGTTGCCTGGCTTCCTTCGATGCGAGTTTCTTTTCCAAAGCATTAAACCGATCAAATAAAAATCTACGTGAAATATGTCTTGGTTCAGGGAAATCTGAGTGTCTTCTTTTCCCTGATTTGCCTATCTTAAATACTAAATTACCCTGATGAGGTAAGAAAAATTAATGATTAGTTAATTTTATACTTAATTTTGCTAGTTGAAGAAGCGAAGATCTGTAGCGGTAGCGCACTGAAAAGCGAATAAATTGCTTGGGCACTCAGGCAGGGTGGTGACGGAAATGGAAAGAATTGTTTTTATTTAAACATACAGTGGCATAGTACAACGAATGCGGTACTACCAGGTTATATCATTGATATTGAAGACTGGACGCCGAAATATAATTTTAAGTTGTAGCGACTACATTTTATCAATATGATGTTAATTATACAACAAGGTTGTGACGATAAGTTGCTAGCGCGAGCACATTCATAACCCGAGATGCGAAGCATCGAGGGCTATAAAAGTCTTCACAACCGGGTTTTATATACTATTTTTCCCCCAACTAGCACTCTTATATATCAGGCCCATTTATAGTTCGTCGTTAGCCGTAACCGTATTGTTAGCCGTATAAACTCTGTGGTCATTTATAGTTCAATGTCAGTAAGAAATTACGGCAATGTTGCCATTTTTCATAGCATTATCAAAAAAACTTTAAAAAAATGTGGGGTATAAGGGGATGTGTATTTAAAAGATAAATTATTAAACATTGACCAAATTTATACTGCTAACGATACGGTTGCGGATACGGATACGGCTACGGATATGGCCACGGATACCATAAATGCTCCCACCCCAATAAAATTTCCATTGTTCATTCTGTTGCGTTAATAATACGGTTACGGATACGGTTAACGACGAACTATAAATGATACTTTAGGCGAGGGCCACACCATTCTGTTGCACTTTTCCTTCCACTATTCAATGCACTTAACTACCGACCCAACTGCCCCGATTTGTTTACGTTTGAAATGTCAAGTCTATGCACCGATGGTTTCACGAGTCACCTGTTGTGTTTAAACTACGTGTTAATCGACTGAACCCGAATCACCTTTTAATTAACTGTCGTAATTAAACCAACTTACAATTGTTGCGTCGGTTTATCCGGTCGTATATGCGGATGCAAGTTATGGCCAAGTCAATTAAAACTTTTTCAAATTATAGTTTTGTTCGGAAAAACACTCATCCTGGCGAACGTGCATCGCAGAGGTCATTTGAATTGTTTACAACGTTTACTACCGCGTAAGTGCAGTTTAATAGTGCATCATGGGTACTTTTGTGTTTAAATGTGCGCCAATGTCGGTTGTGCTTAGTTTGCGCGAAAATCTGAATTGTCTTCAAATTTGGGGAAACAGATTCGGCACCAGAACTTTGGGATCGGTTTCTCCTCCCCATTGACCGAAGAACAATGAGTTTTTGTGTATGTTTTATTCAATAAATAGGTTAGGAGCCCATTTATTAGCTCTCTTTTCTGTGCCATTGAACAGACCACAAGTGTTGGTAGTCACCAGTTTAAGTTCTTTTCGTAAGCAAGCTCGCTAACCACACCAGTAAATAATATGCAGCAAGTCTTTATTTTACTTTGGTTCCTGTCTCTTGTTTTTATTCCGACACCGCAGTTGTCTGCACAAATGTTTTCAGGAGATTGGGTTGAGTGAAAACCGCCAATTTTCCGTCGACCTTGTGCGTTCGCCTTAGGATGTCACGTAATTGGTAGCTGGGTTCTACGAGACAGTTTCTGGTCGTTTGGGTCGTGTAAAAACCGCCAAATCTTCCAGCAAACACGTGTCTTACGAATTTCAGTTATTTCTGGTGCACGCCGCCGTTTATTTAACTAGTGACGATACTCGGAAATTAAGAATCACGCTTCTACCATAGTAAAATAGCTGTTGGTTTGTTGATCCAAATTGCCCCTCACTGTCGTGAGCAACAATTTCCTGTAAACCGAAATTTCTGTGTAGGTCAATAAAATCCATTGTACCGAGTTTTCTGTCTGTCATTTTACCTGTAACTCCGACTGAATGCGCTACCTAATCTAGAGCAAACTCTTTAAAAACTGGCGCCCGAATGATTTTCAGAAATACCGGGAAAATAGCGTCTTATAGCATGTTGTTTTCTACATAATTTCCTACGTAAAAATGCAAGAAGTGCCCCAACTCACATATATTGATACCATTGAAAGTGGAACATTAACTGAAGGTAACTGGCGAAGTGAAACTCAATATTTGATACCGTTGCAAAAAACTGGAGGCAGAAATGTACCAATAGAAGCTAAAACGATCAGAGATCATTTTAAACCAAATTTCATGAACGAAGGAAGAATATTATTTCAAGACCAAATGTTTCATAAAATAATTTAAGTTATGTCGTTATGTATTTATAGTATGTAAATATATTAGAAAATAAAAGTTAATATAAACATACATACCTCCATTATATTAGCTTCATCATCCGAATCCATGGAACTTACGCCTTTTCTGGAAGTTTTTTGATCGGCTGTGAATAGTACTAGGTCAAAATACCACTATTGTGGCTCGTAAACTTGCTCACTGAAACATCCAGAATGTGTACTTTCTTTAACTTTATTTAATTCGCGCCGAAAGCCAGATCGTAAAAAAATTATTTTTCTCCATACCATATTTTTATTTGCATCAGGCTCAAGGTCTTTCAATATAACTATTTGCTCCACGTACGACTCAAAAGTCTGTTACTGTATGTTTATTTTTGATTTTCCATAGACGGCAAAATTCTAAAAATGTACAATTTATCTAAAGATATCAAGTTCTTCATTACTTTTAACTAACCTGTACGGTTCTATAAATTCATCAACGAATTTATGGGAATAATTTTTTATATCACTCTTGATGATGGATGTTTACATATAGTTAAAAAAAAAATAAAAAACCTGCCAATATTATGGTACGATATTAAACTAAATAGCCCAAACACTTGTTCACACTACCAAAATATCAAACACGCCGAATATACTTGCGGTTGTATGAACATACACCGCTGTATACAAAATTTGCCCATACACTGTAAAGTTAGTAGGTTTTGTATGTACCAGCCTTGTGCTATTATACAAGTTTACATTTGTGTGTGAACAATACTTATTTGTCATTCAAATTGTCGAAAATAAGTCTCGAAATAAACTTTTACTCGAACTTGTATGCGCAAGTACTGCATACAAAACTCTATATGTATAAGACACTTTATACAAAAGTTTGCACAAGCTGTTGGAGTGTGGGATCTGCGACTGCGCAGAAGTGGCCCACTACCTAATAACTCATATACACCAAGAAGCACACTTAGGCCAATTAGAGCGTGCTAGATTCTTTTAGTGAAATACAAAGCCATTAGATGGCGCGAGAATAGTTTATCGGCAACATAATTTAGTGTGTCTTCATGAAAGCTATTCTGTTAAAACTTTGATCTCGTATATGTAATTGATGCATACACTCAGGGCAGTTTTTTTTTTACTTGTAGAGTCAGTAATCTGCTATATATTTCATAAAATATTCAGTAAATAAGAATTGCTTCAATTCAAGGAAAGCGGAAACAGAATTTGATTATCAGTCGAGTTTTTCAGAATAAGCTGATCATATTGCTGACTAATGTATTCCTCATCCTCTTGACACCAGTCATCTTAATTGGCCCAATTATCCATTGTTTTTTGCATGATTTTATCAGGAGAGCGTCTCCGATAACAATATTTTCATTTTCATATTGTATAAAACGATATTGGAGCTTAACAAAAATAACAAAAATATTATCGTTTGTTCGTAGTCTTAGTCAGCTTCGTAGTTGTTTTTTTAAAAAACCATTAGTTAGTTATAGTTATTTATATATCAAGGGACTTATAAGGATCTTAAGGACAGAGGAAAATGTTTACTCTCCCGGGGGCCTCTGGCCCAAAGGATAGTAAATTTCCGACGATATTAACATCTAACAACTCACGTGATACATTTTATTTATTTCTCACGTGATAATTTATTTCTTACTGAACAATCATTTTATTGCAATAAAATAGTAATTTCTATTACATTTTGCTTTTATTTAAATTGATCAAGTTGCCTTGCTCATATACTTTTGTATCGTTACCATGGTTACCATCTAAATAATAGTCCGGTCAAAATAGACATTCAAGGTTACATTAATTTGCATAAAACTGAATTTTGGTTTGATTGTTTACATCATTAATATAAATAAAATGTCAAAAGTCCCTATCGATCCCGCACGTGCAAAAAAAGTTATTCAAGGTCAAAGTTAGCAAGAATGTTTTTTATCCAAATTTTTTTTTACTTTTTAGCCAAACTGTAAAGTTTATCATAAAAATACATCAGACAAAAATAAAAGACAATGCAATTATCTACAAAATTTATCTTACGTTTTTTCCTAAGATTTACCGTTTTTGAGATAAAGCGATTCAAAAGTTGCAATCTCCATAATAAGCACACGTTTCCACTCCACTTGTGAGGTAGAGTACACGGCACGTTTTGTTTAACTTGATTTTCCCGAGGAATATTTTACAGTCTATTGTGGTCTTGTTAAATAAAATATTATTGATTAAAAAAATATTGTTTTAATAAAAAATTAAACTATCGGAGATGAAAGCTGTATTGAACGCAATTAGGGAAAACTATTCGTCAGAATCATAATTTTCTACCGAAACTTCAAAAGCAGTATCTTTGTCTTCGTCTTGTTCTTCTCGATCCTCCTCTTCTTCTTTTTCCTGCTGGATACACGTGAATGATTCTAACAGCGATGCATCAGATGTCTCCTCACTGATATCGTAGATATCTTCTTCTGATGGCGATTCAACATTAGAGCACGACTGGTCTTGACAACTGGTACATGTTGATAAACAAAACAATTCCACTTCTTTGCATCCGCATTTTGCATCACATCCTTTTTTACAATTGCAAAAGATTGCATTTAAGAGTTTTTTTGGCGCAGGTGGAAGTAAAGTCTGCATTGGTTCCAATGTATTATTAAGTAACTTCCAACCCCAGTCTACTAGGATCTAACCTTACCCCTATTTTTTGAGTTAACTTGACCGGACTATAGCGTCAATATCAACATTGTTAAAACCAAAATGCGGGTATTATGAATCCAAATTCTTAACACCCACTTCTAACACTTAAGGGAGTTAGGGACGTCATTATGGTTATGGAAATAAGATGATATTCACTTATAACTAATGTCACTAAGGAATAAAATATTATCCACAATCAACCAATATTATGTACAACCAACTAGATTAATCATAATAAACATGAAAAAAAATGATAAAATGAGTTAAGGGTGCCAAAAAACAAAATATCAACTCCAAGTTTTATTAAAAATGTGTTGTTATATATCGAACAATGTTGGGGTCTTTTTCACAAACTAGAAGCATTTATATATTATCATGAATGAAATAATTAAGTGCTTTGGAGAAAACAGTCAATGCAGACTAAAGTCTGTTTTGTATGTTTATGTTAGTTATCAAACAATTTTGGAATCTATTTCACGACCGAAAATCATTAGTATCACTAATGACATACCTAATCAAATGTATTGAAGAAAACGGTCAATGCAGGATGACATCTATTGGGTCTGTTTATTTTTTTACTGAGGGTGGGACCGAAACTATTTTGATAAAAAGACCACCTTAATTTTGAAGGAAAGAGGAGATCGGTTTAGACCAGGAACCGTTACGGTTCATGTAGCAAAAAGTAGTATTGATCGAAATTCGGGGTGAAGGGTGCAAGTAATAAAAAGTGTCTTGACTGAGCAGTGAGTTGAACGAGTACTAGGGCTTGCAAAAAAAAAGTAGTACACGTATATATGTAGTTGCGAAGCTTATTTCAGAGGATTGAGTGGTGTAATCTCGCCTGTGTAAACATTTGTGGTTTAGTCAATGGTTAAGCCGGGTTTCAGCTAGAGTAGCTTAATATAGATTTTAAGTTCTTTTGTATTTTTTTTTTAATTGTGTTTACATTTTTAAAGTTCTGTAATTTTGTTTAATATTAATAAGGTCATTGGAATTGTTGTGTGGTTTATATGTTATGTTAGTATAATTCAAATAAATTAAGCATGTAAAAAAAATAGAAATTCTTAATTTTTAAATGGGCAAGCGGTTGCAACAAGACTCCCAACTATGACTGCAAGGAATTGGCGCCATTAGAAAGAAAGTAAGTCTGTAGTTTCAAGTGTACATAGCGCAAATAATTATAATAGAATTAATCATTTATAAAATAAAAGTTTTATATGTTGCAGTTAACAGTTTTAGGGGTAGCTAAGAAAATATTTATAGATTTTGAAGCGGCAGTATCGTTAATTATTAAAAGTCAAAATAAGGGGTCAATAGTTCACAATAATTTACCAATATTATTAGTAGATATTCAAGGAAATAGTATAGAGGTGTTAGGAAAAATTAAAGTTAGTATTGAATTAAATGATAACACGATGATAAGTCACGAGTTTATAATTGTAGAAAATATTTCAATGGATGCAGATCTCTTTAGTTGGATTAGATTTTTTATGGAGTCGATTGTGTGTCTGATTTTTTGTGGAGTCAAAATACATGTATTATTAGAGGAGTCAAGTTGAGGTTGTTTTAAGAGAACGAATTTTTATGTAGATAAGGTTAGAGAGAGTCGATGTGTTACTGAAGGTGAGTTAGGAAGAGAAAGTAAAGCAGAAGAAAATATTCAAGAGTTGAACGGAAAAATTTTGATGGAGATAAATTGTTAAAATCGATAGTTTTATCTTATGCGGGGCAATGCATTTATGCAATTACATTCGAAAATAAAAGTTTAAAAATCCAATGAGTAATTATTCGAATTAGCGACAGATTTGAGAAGTTTGCACCTACCTTAAAGATGTGTATTGGAGGATCGCCAATATGCAAGTCCGTGATGCAATTTCATGGTTAAGGCACAATCGTAGAGGTTTTTCAAAAACACAGAGAGTTACTCTTTTGTAATCCTATTCAACAAGGATCAAATCAAACGACTTTCCAAGAATATACTGGAATACGTATGGTGATGGGTAACATACATTGGTATATTCACTGGTGGATTGCTTGGACTGTATTTTATATTTTAGATTATGAAATTTCCATTAGAGTTGACCTTAAATGGATTCGCAATACATCGAGTGGATGGATGGAGTTGGAGAATGGTCGCCAGCCTTTGGGATACTATGACGTTGTGGGTTATTCACAGACCACAGCGAGCGAAACAGGTAGCAAGGGAGAAAATTATTAAAGAAGAGACTGACAAGGTAGAACAAAATGATAAAATCAAGGAAAAAGAAATAGTTAAGAAATTCGCTAGAAATGAGATTCCACAGTACTTCTCTCGTGCACCGACTATAAATTTGCTAGATCAATTGCTGCTTCTTCCATTTTCTTCATCATTCAAGGTAAGAATATTCTCATTTGCTGCTTGGTATTAACTTATTACACTTATTAAAGTATCAATTGGGTTTTGGCACCAATAAAGCAAATTTCGCTTATTTTTTTGTAAAGATACATACATATATATATATATATATATATATATATATAAATATATATATATATATATATATATATATATATATATATATATATATATATATACCGTTTCAGTGACATACCGGTATATATATATATATATATACCGGTATATATATATATACCTGATATATATATATACCTAAAAATATATATATACCTGAAACGGTATATATATATATATATATATATATATATACCGTTTCAGTGACATCGTAGCTTTCTGTCCTAAAAATGGAGGCCAAAAACCTTCATATTTTTCCAAACAATATTTCGTCGACATAAGCAAATAGTGCAATTTGCAAGGTTAATGAATAGCAACAACCGTACAAGGTCAAGAATACAAACAAACTACAATATTTGATAAATAAGATAAATAATAAAACAATCCCTTCCGGATTGATTTACAGAAGAGGATATAAAAAGAGGACCATCATTCAGATGGGAAGTTAGTTGGTTAGTTAGTCAATAGAGAGTCAAGAGTTACCCTACAGACAGTCAAAGAGTTAATGAATAGTCAGTACTAGAGTGAATAATACAGTCGATAGTGAAGTGAATAGTTGACGGTCCATAAAGTGTACATCAACTGTAAGTTTAACTTAAAATAAACAAATGTCAAGTGAACCCCATTGTGTTTTAATAATGAGCGACGATAAGAGAGATGCGCAAATCAAAGTCACAGTAAGTCCAAGCCCTTTATATTAGATATATTAGATGCAAAAATACACAGCTTACTAATCAATCTATAGATATAATAATATAAACAAAAATTAGTTAACAATAAATATGATAATGTAAAATTCTTAGAGAAACAATTAAAATTTGTTCTGCTATTTCAATTAATAATTTGTGCCTGGGGTAGGTTTTTGTTTATTTTGGCTACTCGATTTGCAGCAAATGGATTTCCATTTGGCTGTGCCTCCTTTAATCCATGCAATTGCAATCATTGAATCTGACCACGCGTATATCGGTGTTTCATTTATCTTCAACGATGTTATTGTCCTTTTCATGAGTTTCGATAATAGTACCGCGGCGCACAGTTCAAGTCGTGGTATTGTTGTTTTGTTCGGCGCGACCTTCGATTTCCAATTAATAGTGTGATTTGTACTTGACCGGTTAATTTGTTTGTAGTCTGGGCAGCAACTGGGCAGCTTGTTTTCATAATGCCTTGGTTTATATATTTGTAGTAATTGGAACTTTTTTCCAGGTTGGAATCCACCTTGTGATTCCTTGTGCGGTCCATTGCCACCACCGTTGGTGCTTTTCTGGCGACCATCGCCAAATTTATCTAACGATTGGAATCGTGTTTTTGTGAACGCCAATTTTTTGCTCAATTCTGGTACTTTGTGTGAGTCCTTCAGTAATTGTTCATATAATCTGCTCGTTTCTATGTCCCATTTGTTCGTTATTACGAATCCCCATTGGACCCCATTCTCTGGTCGGAATTCCCATGTTTTGAATTGCTTCTAGACATTCTACCGTTACATCACGAAACGCTTTTAACTTGCTAATTCTTTTTCCATCGGCTGGATTTTCCATAATTTTTCTATTAGGTTGTGGAAAATGAATCAATCATTGTCGTATTTAATATTTCCAGCGCTGACTAGTAGTTTGCTTCGTTTAACCGCAAGTGTTGTATAATTTTGCTGGGTTCTCCTTTCAGGTTTGTTTTGAGATATTGCATTTTCTCAACTCCTGTCAATGACTCATTGTTGTGAAGTATTTTCCCAAACATTTCACGAAACATTGACCATTCTTTATAACATCCGCTGAATATCGGAATCTGCATTTGTGGTAGTGTATTCTTCTCTTCTGTCTTTCTTTCTTGACGTCTTTTTCCTGCTATGTATATAATAGAGGATTCATACACTTCTTCTGCTGCTTCAAAGATGTTAGTGTTGAAGTAGTCT
Source organism: Cryptophagus acutangulus (assembly GCA_963556235.1). NCBI lineage: Eukaryota > Metazoa > Arthropoda > Insecta > Coleoptera > Cryptophagidae > Cryptophagus > Cryptophagus acutangulus. The sequence continues at coordinate 2,594,526 of OY744557.1, read as the reverse complement.
GCGCTGTGTTCTGTTTTGTTGACCATTACTTTATCGTCGAGGATGCTTATTATTCCCCATCGTGTCATTATTTTTGACTCCCACAAGTCATACCTTTTTGGATTTGTGTCGTCACTGTCTAGCTTCATGTTGATTTGATCTGCTGATTTGTGCAGGTAGTTGATTTGGAATATTTGCGTTTTTAGTCGCAGCGCCTGTGCAACCTTCTCTTTGATTGTGGTTTTCTGGCTCCTCTGTGTACCTTCTCCATCGTCTTTGGATGTCGATGTTCTTACTGCTGCTGAGTACTTCGTCAATATTTCACACGTATCCTTATATGTATTTTTCACTTGCTTGAAGTATTGGGTTTTCTTGTAACTATGGGTTTCTTTATCATTTCTATTATCTCCCTGTCGATAGATTGGGCTTCTTCTCAATAACCTTCCAAGATTTTTGCCTTTCCGTTGATATTTTTTTTGGGTTTTGCAGTCTACCGGGTACTTTTTCATGTTGTTTGCCAGTTGGACTATCTTCTTTCCCATTTCTTCTTGTTCAGTGGCTAACTTGTTGAGTTCTTCCATTATGTAGCTGCTTGATGGTTTTTCGTTACTTCTCTGGATTCTCGACCTCTTGGATAGTGTTGTAGTTAATTCGTTGCACTTTATCACTTGGATATTAATAATTTGTTGAACAATCTCACACAGGTTCTAAGTCTATTATGAGTTGTGGTTGTAAGTACAAATTACTTGTAAGGTAAACTGAACAGAGTTGCACAATTGTAAGTTGTGTTGCTGCCGATTTCTTCAGTGTTTATTCTGGATTGAATATACGGGATATAATTGACGGTATTTTGTTACTAGTTCACTTTTTGCCCGAAGGACCAAATCTACGCTGGCATCCAAGTTGTAAGTTTGGACATATTAGTAGAGTTGTAAATTCCACTGACAACGTATAGATTTAATAGCACTAGGTACTATTAAAGTGTATCAAAAATGCTGTTACAATTTAGATTTAGATTTACTATTTGAGATTTTGGCCAATTTATACATTTTGATTGGCCATAAATATTGTTAATGACAAAATATATGACAAATGTTATACATGTTTATTTATATTTATATAACTAAAAACATAGCTGTATAGTGTTACATATTATGATAACACTTAATGTAGGTTAATTGGTGCGCTAACCTTGAACCGTGCTATTCTGATATTCTTCTGATTAGCTTTGTCTAAACATGTTCTAAATGTGCATGCTTGATTGAATTCTGGTCACTGGGAATATAGTTTGTAATTATTTATCCATTATTTAATTAATACAGTTTCGTTAGTACTTTGAAGATGCTTTTTTCAAATTTATGATTTATAATTTAAAGTAACTTTTAAGATCTCATAAGTGTAATTTTTGTATTATTTAGTTATTGATAATGTGCGAAATTTAGATTGTATAATTTTTTCTGGTGGTGTTTGAAACTTAAATGTATAATTTTCCTGGTGGAATGTATGGCAGGGCAATTGCTTTGTGGTCTGACAAGAGGCGCGCGCCTATTCCGGTTGCGCACGAAAAAAGATTAATTTGCACTTTTGGTACGAGAACGGCAAGAAGCAACTTAACAAAGCCATTTTCAGAAAACTTTAGTCAAGTAGATTTGTACCAATTTAATTGATAACTAATTGTTATATTAACATTGTATTTGTTGTGAAATTACACGTTACATCTTACGGGTCAATTTTTATTATCGAATTTACTCAAATACACAAAAAAGAAATCTTTAATAAACATTGGTCCTTTGAGCCGGATGGAAAGAATGCAGCCATTTTTAAGTCGTTAACATTTGGTTCTACAGTCGAAACTGCACAATCGGCAAACAGCTAGGCAAACAGTGAATGATCCTAATTCTAATTCATTCCCAACTCTTGATATTGATTTCGACCCGTCGGGCTGAATTTGAAGATCTTTTCTATTCAGAATTATCCAAAGCTCAAACATTACTCGAGGAAATCAAACCGGTTGAACATCCAGATCAAAGTAGAGATGATGAGAATACGGAAAGTTTACATTCTTGTAAACAATGCAATGTCATTCGGCTTCCTAAAATTGATTTGCCTAAATTCAAAGGTGAAATTGGGCATTAGTTAGAGTTTAAATATATCTACGAAGATTTAGTTCATAAAAATACGTCGTTAATCTCGGTTCAAAAACTACACTACCTAAAAAGCACCGTGTTGGATACTGCGAAAGATATTGTTAATTCAGTAGAGTTTTCGGGCGATAACTGTGAGCTCATGTGGGAAAACATATGCGATCGCTTTGATAATACGCGCATCTTATATAAATTGTTTTAAATTATATAAAGCAAATCTTTAATCTAGATAAAGGCTCTTCTGCAAAATTACGCGAGATAAACGATACACTTTTTAAGAATTTTGAAAACATTAGCTTTTGTTGAAAGTTTATTTGAAACAATTATAATTCAAATCATTCAAAGTAAATTAGATGTCAAAACCGCTACTGATTTTGAAAAAATTAAAAAATCAAACGGGAAAGGATCTCCCTTCATGAGAGGAATTTCAAACATTCCTAAAGAATCAAGCTGATTGACTAGACACTCTAGAAAGGCAAAGGGCTGACAAACATGTTGAAAAACCCAAGCAATTAAAATCTTTTGTTATAAGCAACTATTCTTGTGTTTTACGTCAGAAAAATCATTCATCAAACGAAATCTCTCCTCAAGCTTCTTGAGAACAGTTGTTCGAAAAGGTCAAAGTCAAACACTCACAGCCTTATCCAATACGGAAGTGTTGCTTCCTACGGCTTTAACAAAATCTCAAAAACTCAAAGGTAAAAATGAAATGATTAGAATTCTGTTTGATTCAGGGTCGCAATCCAACTACATCTCACTTGAGTGTTGCAATAGACTAGGTTTATCAACACAATCTGTAAATCTCACGGTACTTGGTATTTCTAAAGCTGCTACAAGTATCAAATCAAAATGTTCAGTAAATATTCGTGCGATCTATACTAACTTTAGTATAAATGCAACGTGCATGGTAATTAATGAAATTACGGGAAATTTATCTTCTATAACGATCGATTGAAAACTGATAGCAATACCTAAAAACATTAAGCTTGCTGACCCTGAGTTCAAAAAATCGACATACTTTTAGGATCAGAGCTTTTTTGGTCATTACTATGTGTTGGTCAGATGGCATTAGGCAAAGATCTACCAATCTTGCAAAAAACCAGATTTGGCTGGATTATTTCAGGCTTAATTGGCAATTCATACAAAGCAGTTAATCCAAACTGATATTTTAGTCAGGTACCAAGCGTACAAGATACCTTAGCCAAATTTTGGGAAGTTGAAAATGATTCATTTGAAAAATCTCTGACTGCTGAAGAATCTGCTTGCGAGAGTTATTTTATCAATACTACTAGACGAGATGATGATGGTAGATTTACTGTTAACATTTCTCTGAAAAATTCGCCCAATATGTTGAGTGATTCATATTCAATCGCTAAAAAACGCTATACTACTTTCATGCAAGAGACTAAATCGAAGTTTAATGAAAACAAAATATCGTATTTTTTACCACACCATGGTGTGTTCAAAGAGAGCTCAATTACAACAAAGCTACGTGTTGTCTTTGATGACTCTTTATAGTCGAGTTCGGGATTATCAATCAATGATTTGCATATGGTTGGGCCCACTATTCAACAAAATATAATTTCTATTTTAATACGATTTAGAAAATATTCTTTCGTAGTATCTGCCGACGTTGAAAAGATGCACCGTCAAATTCTAATTGATAGCACACAGAGACGTCTTCAAAAAATTGTATGGCGATCGAATCGAAATAAACCGTTAGAGGTTTTTGACTTAAACACGTTAACGTATGGGACAGGCAGTGCATCATTTCTAGCAATTAGATGTCTTATGCAATTAGACATAGACTGTGAAAACACTTTACCAATAATAAGCCGCATAATCAAAGAAGATTTCTATGTGGATGATGTCTTGACGGGGGCGGATACAATAGAAGAAGCTCAATCTATTTGCAGGTTATTGAATTCCACACTTTTAGGTGGTAGGTTAGAATTGATAAAATGCCTCTCAAATAATTCAAGTGTGTTAAATAGCATTCCTCAAAATGATATTCACCCAAACATGCTCGATTTTAGTGATGCATATCACTTAAAAACTCTAGGATTAGCCTGGAATCATGTTAATGACTCTTTATTTTACTTAATTGCCCATTTTGATTCTACATGCTCTGTTGTATGTCCAAATCGCTGGCATCTGAAGCATCTTAATGGAGGCGGTACATATAGGCGAACTGGCAAAGAATAAAATGCTACAAATACTTTGCTTGGCAGTTTTGTAATATTAAATGTTAATATGTGTGATGGGGTGTCAACCAACTGGCCTTCAACACGTTTCTAAATCCGTCTGACAGCTGTTACACCTTATGGTGCAATTTCTTTAGCGATTTCCTCTTCAGTACATAATAATATATCCTTACATACACTCACCCCACGAACCGAGTTAAGGCTATTATGAGGTGTAATGGTAATATCAAATTGCAATAGTGTTGTAAGTGTTTGTAGTTTTGCTGATTGTGCTGCAGAGCTAGTTTCAAGTAGCAATCCCTCTTTAGTCTTTTTTGTTTGTTTTAGGTCTCCAATCAATCCAAATAGCGCCTTTTGCAACAAGAATGGATTAACTTTGTAGAAGTTTTCTCCATTATTACGTTTAACGACCAGAAACCGAGGTTGAGGCCCCTTTTCCTGGTTCGTATTTAGTTGGGTTAGTTGAGGAGTACCCACTCCTTGATTTTTTAGGATAGTATTTTTCATATTAGTCCCACGAGTATCCTAGGAAATAAAGGTCACCTACAGTAGAGCCTGGTACTGCATGAAAGCAAATTACAACCAGAGGACGCCAGGTATCTGGAGGGCATCGTTTAAGACCCAACTTCGCGGGGCCATTCATCTCCTGGGCACGATTGCTTCCACCACGAGATTGCGGGGTATTCTTAGTTTCCCTGAGGCTACTCAATTCACCACAGGTACTACAAGCCTCCCCACCACGACAAGGTGATACCCTTGGGGAGGTATTATTATTATTATTATTTTTTTTTTTTTTTTTGTAGGTGGTGGAAAGTCTTCAAAAGACACCAAAAAGATAGTGTCGGATTTTTACCGACTAAAAACCACCCCCTAATAAGCGTCGGCTACCGAGGCCATTACCTTTGCTACATCTTCGTGTTATTTATCACAGGTATGTATCACAGTAAGAATTCACAGGTAGGTATCACAGATACCTATAGTATCTTATAGTTCTTCAAAAAGTTTGATTTCTTTTAGAAAGGTTATAGTATTAATAATTTTGTCTTTTTCTTTCAGGTATTCTGCAATGTTTTGCTGTATTTTATGTTTACACCTTGCACTTCTAAATTTAGGACACTCACATATAATGTGTTTTATTGTCAAGTTGACTTGACATTCCTCACATTTAGGTTGATCGTCACCCGTTAGCAAGTGCTGGTGGGTAAATGCTGTGTGTCCTGATCTTAGACGATGAGTCTTCACCGCGTTCTCCCTGGTGTCATCTAGGCTATCAAATCCATATTTAATTTCTGGTTTTATTAGTGCAAGTAGTGTGTTCCTATCATTCCACTTATTCTGCCATTTACTCAGGATCTTTTCTTTTATTATGTTTTTATACTGTAATTTACTAAAAGCTATTTCAGGTATATGTATTGGTATTTGATAATCAATTTCATTAAGAAACTCGTTTGCGCGTACTCCAAGTGGTCGAGTTATAGTCGGACGATTCTTGTACTCGTCTCTCTCCAGGTGCAGAAAACTGTTATTTGGATGATCCACAAACGATTTGACTTGTATCAAGTATGATGTCATTAACTGCTTTCTTCTCAGGTCCAAGGCAGGAAGGCCTGACTCACAGTATAAGCTATCGATTGGTGTTGTTGAAAAAGCTCCTAGGCGGTACCTTATACCCAGGTGATGTATTCTGTTAAGTTTTCGTAGCGCGCTTTTACGAGCTGACGAATAAGCCATGCAGCCGTAGTCCATACGTGATAGTACAAGAGATTGGTAGATACTTATTAGGCTTTTTGTATTTGCTCCCCACTTAGTGTGAGCCAACACTTTGATAATATTCATGTTTGATCGACATTTATTCTCTAGAGAGGTAATATGATCTATCCAGGTAAGTTTCCTGTCAAATATTACTCCCAACAATTTTACTCGATCAACACATGAAATTGCCCTTTTGTTTAAATATATAACAGGGTCATAGTGGGGCTTCCTTAGCCTACAAAAATGCACACATTGTGTTTTTTTACTCAAAAATTGAAAACCAACTTCTGCTGCATTTTTAGATAAATTATCTATTGCAGCTTGCATTATTCTTGTCGATGGGCCTATTGATTTTCCAGATATAACAAAGCTATCATCATCAACATATAGACATTTGCATATCTCGTCGGGAACATTTTTTGCTATCTTGTTAATAGCAATGGCAAACAGTGTACAGCTTAGAGTTGAGCCTTGTGGGACTCCATTCTCCAAAACTTTAACTTTTGAGTATGAGCTACCCACTCGCACTCTAAAATGCCTATTTTTAAGAAATGACTGGATTAGTAAGGCCATATTGCCCCTTACACCATACTTATAAAGTTTTTTTTAGTATACCATGCCGCCATGCCATGTCATAGGCCCCTTTGATATCAAAGAAGACCGCTATTGCATGTTCCCGTTTTCTGAAAGTTTCTTGTACAATATTTTCTAGTAGGACAAGGTGGTCCGCCGTTAAACGGCCCTTTCTAAAACCTGCCTGATACGGCACTAATATTTTTTCTTCTTCTAGGTAGTTCTGTTATCGACTGTTTATCATCTTTTCCATGATTTTACCCATAGAACACGTTAGACTAATAGGTCTATAACTAGTAGGCAGAATGGCTTTTTTTAGGTTTTTTTCTGGGCACAACTATAGCTTCTTTTCATTCTTCTGGGTATGTGCCTTCTTCCTACAAGTTATTAAAAGAGTGTCAACAGAGCTTGTTTCATATCAGGAGTTATATGCTTCAGCATTTCGTTTGACCCCATATCCATACCAGGAGAGGATAGTTTAGCTTTGACCAGAGCACACTCTAACTCTTCCAATGTAAAAGGTACGTTATATTGCTTAGTGTCTACGCTGTCAAAGTTAACATAATTTTCTTCTCTTTCGGGTAATGTTTCTTGGAATTCTATAGAGTAATGTCACCAATCTGTCACCAATCCCTGTCACCAATCCCTGGCTCGTCTGGATATAGGTAAGTGATTCTAGAGTATTTTTACCTTGTATTGATTTTACTTTTCTCCATACTTGTTTTACATCTGATTCAGGCGTAATTGTGGAGGTGTATTTGTTCCAGGAATTTTTCTTGCTTTCAACTACAACCCTTTTGCACTCTGCCCGTGCTCGTTTAAACGTTATCAAATTTGCGGTGGTAGGAAATCTTCTAAATTTGTAAAACGTTTAATGGGAAGTATATTTGCAACATTATTCAATTACTTCTAAACTTAATCAAGTGGATGATGGTCTGCTCTTAGAAGTTAGTGACTTCTTAAAAGAAACGAACGAATGCAAATTAGCTCCTCATGTTGATGGTTCAAGTTCACGTGAGATGCCCTTTAAGTTAAGATATATTGCGTTTGATAACTGGTGCAAAAAATCATATCAAGGAGTAGGTGTTATTCACTTTCAAACGCATACAAATTCCAACCAATTTGTTTTTAACAAAGAACCGCTTTTGTCTTGTTCTTCATCGTTTGTTTCGTACCTGATAGTTGAATCAATGATATAAGCTTTCAAATTTTCAGGATCGAAAACTACGATGTCACTGAAACGGTTCATTCCATCTCTATCCACTGCATGCACTTCTTCAAAACATTCAAAGTTTTTCTCACAAAGAAGTGCTGTATCTTATTTTTAACTGCATTATGTCGACTTTTAATTTGTGCCTGGTTTGATGAGCAGCTGCCAATAACATGTGCAGGGGTTTCCTTCTTTCTGTTGCATTTGCGACAGAGGTTGGAGCTGTTCGATGAGCCAGGTACGCTATTCAAGTTTGCATAGTTTGTATTAAGTTTTCTAGCAGATACCCATTCAGAAGAGGAAAACGGTTCTTTGTTAAAAACAAAGTGGTTGGAATTCGTATGCGTTTAAAAGTGAGTAACACCTATTCCTTGATATGATTTTTTGCACCAGTTATCAAACGCAATATTTCTTAACTTTAAGCGCATCTCATGTGAACTTGAACCATCAACATGAAAAGTTAATTTGCATTCGTTCATTTCTTTTGAGAAATCACTAACTTCTAAGAGCAGACCATCATCCACTTGATTAAGTTTAGAAGCAATTGAATAATGTTGCAAATAAACTTCCCATGATGTCCTCATGAGTGCTAGACCGCGGAGCTTACGTGGTGCATAAAACATGTTGTCATTTGTACGTACTGGTAGACCAATAATTTCTTTTACAGTGCGCCTTACCACAACATCCAGGCCATTAGTTACGTACGCTGGTATCTTGTTTAAAGGAGCCGATTATAATGCATATGTCAACATTGGGAAAATATACTGATTAATAATATTCAGTTTTGGATCAGGTTTTAAATGACTAGTTGTAGCTAGTTTTGTCAAATTTTTATCGAGACTTGTGACAATATTGTCATTCAAAATCAACTCGTTTGTGAAACTACAACCTAGGTATCGAATACGTTCGTTTGCTTGTACACATTTTATATGGCTTCCATCAATCAGCTGAAGATATTGGCTATTTAATTTTCCCTTGACCAAATTGATCGCTTGACCCTTCATTGGGTTGATTTCTAAACCGATTTCACTGAATACTGTGTTAAATGGATAACACGTAACGCTGAAGTTACTGTGTTTGATGTGATTGCTTGATCATCAGAAAATCCGGATAGTACTAAAGAAGTGTAATCGTTCGACAAACTATAATCATATGATTTCGCAAACGTTGTGTCATATATTCGATCGTAAATAAAATTTATGGCGATGTTGAATAAAGTTGGTAAAAGTGGTCCTCCTTGCGCTACTCCCTTCATAATTCTAATCGGCTCACTTTGGTTTTTACCCATAGTCACTTTCACCGAGTTGTTTGTTAGTAGATTCATAACAAGTCTATTTATGTTATTTAATACACCAACAGCTTTTAGCGTTTTTATAATGTGCTCATGCCCAATTCGATCAAACGCCTTAGAAATGTTTAACAACAAAACTACACAATCTTTTTTTTTATTTTTTGCATCTCTTAAGCAAGCATTGATCAATCTCGTATTAATATGACAACGGGGTACTCCACTAACAAACCCACGTTGATTGCCGTTAATTGATACTTGATTTCGTAGCTTTTGATTAATTGATTTTTCAATAATCCGGCGAACGACTGAGTATATCGTAAGAGGTCGTCAAGTTACTTAAATTGCCAACTTCACCGCCTTTATTAATAAGAACCATCCGGCCATCACGAAGTTTAGATGGAACAAACGACGTACGCAACATAATATTTTCAATTTGATGTAATAGCATTTGCAACATTTAGTCGCTTAACGGTTTTGGAAAAACACTCTATCAGGTCCTGGTGATGTGTCAATGTTGATGGATTTAATTTGCTGTTTAATGTCTTCATAATGATTTACAGAGTAAATTTACTCTGTAAAATAGGTAGTATTTACCTAAAATAGGGTAAGTACCTAAAATAGGTACTGTGTTAAATAGGTAGTACTTTCACTTCGACTTAAAAATTAATAAATGTCAATCACAAAAAACTTATTAAAAATCAATAATAAACGCCATTTTTTTTAAATTATTAATTCAATAAATTGCATTTTTTCTGATTTGATTAATAATCAAAACTTATAAACCTCAGATGGAAAAACTTAAATGAATAAATGGATATTAAAAAATTTAAATGGAAGTAAGTAATTGAATATTCTACACTATAGACGAAAATCACTTTATCTAAAAAGATAAAATCTAATATTTTTATCTGTTTATTAAGGATTTCTTCTTTGTGTATTT
>OY744557.1:2562620-2584233 GCA_963556235.1 Cryptophagus acutangulus | reverse complement strand
TGACCATCGGGATACCCTTAAGTTGCTTCTTGCCGTTCTCGTACCAAAAGTGCGTATGAATCTTCTTTCGTGCGCAACCGGAATAGGCGCGCGCCTCTTGTCAGACCACAAAGCAATCGCCCTGCCATGCATTCCACTAGGGAAATTATACATTTAAGTTTCAAACACCACCAGAGAAAATTATACAATCTAAATTTCGCACATACAGGCCCCTTTGGAAGCCATAAAAATGTGCTTACAATAAGTAAAAATGCAAAATACAAACGTACTATATTACAAAAAAAATAGTAATTTAAAGCAACAAACTAAAATAACAACATATACATATTAGTATTAAGTACAATTGCAATCACAAAAGCTTGTGAAAAGATAAAAAAAACCAATCAATCGCGAAATCAATCGAGATTTCGTGAACCGGTATAATTTGCCAACTTACACCCTGAGCAGTAGCTAAGTCTACTAAAGATTGTTCGTTATTTTCCAAGAAACTCCCCAACTCGCGCAACTTGGCATTGGCACCCACAAAATGTCGACCATTGTCGGAAAATATTTTAGCAGGTAAGCCTCTGCAGGTAAACTATTTTAGCAGGTAAACCTACTTAAACACATAATGAAAGATGCAGCCGACAGATCTGACACCAGTTCTAGATGTATTGCTTTGGTTGAAAGCAAATGAATACGCAGATATATGACTTGATTGATTTACAACCTCTACCTAATCTATTTTTTATCATTACGGGCCCTGCATAATCTACTCCAGTAATGTTAAAAGGAGGAGATGGCTGTTTTCTACTCGCCGGAAGATTTCCCATAATGGGACAGTTTCAGTCGGAAGATTTCCCATAATGGCTTTGATTCTTCAGCAGTCAGAGATTTTTCAAATGAATAATTTTCAACTTCCCAAAATTTGGCGTCTTGTACGCTTGTAAGGTGTCTTGTACGCTTGGTACCTGACTAAAATATTAGTTTGGATTGACTGCTTTGTATGAATTGCCAATTAAGCCTGAAATAATATAGCCGAATCTGGTTTTTTGCATGATTGGTAGATCTTTGCCTAATGCTTTCTGACCAACACATAGTAATAACCAAAAAAGCTCTGATCCAAAAACATTGTCGATTTTTTGAGATTTGTTGAACTCAGCGTCAGCAAGTTTAATGTTTTTAGGTATTGCTATCAGTTTTGAATCGATCGTTAAAGAAGGTAAATTTCCCGTAATTTCATTAATTACCATGCACGTTGCATTTATACTAAAGTTAGTATGGATCGCATGAATATTTACTGAACATTTTGATTTGATACTTGTAGCAGCTTTAGACATACCAAGTACCGTGATATTTACAGATTGTGTTGATAAACCTAGTCTATTGCAACACTCAAGTGAGATGTAGTTGGATTGCGACCCTGAAAGAGAATTGTAATCATTTCATTTTTACCTTTGAGTTTTTGAGATTTTGTTAAAGCCGTAGGAACCAACACTTCCGTATTGGATAAGGCTGTGAGTGTTTGACTTTGACCTTTTTGAACAACTGTTCTCAAGAAGCTTGAGGAGAGATTTCGTTTGATTGATTTAGCTTTTCGTCATGCAACATAGTATGATGTTTTTTTCGACATTTTTGACAAAATGTAGTTATTCGACATTTTGCCAATGAATGGCCTTTACTTAAACAATTAAAACATAGATTTAAAGCTTTGACCTTATTGTAGCGATTTGCCACGGATAAAATTTTAAATTTGTTGCATTGATATAGCGAATGATTTTTCTGACATAAAACATGTCAACATGTTTGTCAGGCCTTTGCTTTTCTAGAGTGTCTAGTAAATCAGCTTGATTCTTTAGGAATGTTCGAAATTCCTCTAATGAAGGGAGATCCTTTCCCGTTTGATTTTTAATTTTTTCAAATCAGTAGCGGTTTGACATCTAATTTACTTTGAATGATTTGAATTATAATTGTCTCAAATAAACTTTCAACAGAAGCTAATTTTTTCAAAATGTGAACGTTCTTAAAAAGTGTATCGTTTATCTCGCGTAATTCTGCAGAAGAGCCTTTATCTAGATTAAAGATTTGATTTATATAATTTAAAACTAAGACGCGCGTATTATCAAAGCGATCGCATATTCGTTCCCACATGAGCTCATAGTTATCGCCCGAAAACTCTACTGAATTAACAATATCTATCGCAGTATCCAACACGGTGCTTTTTAGGTAGTGTAGTTTTTGAACCGAGGTTAACGACGTATTTTTATGAATTAAATCTTCGTAGATATCTTTAAACTCTAACCAATGCCCAATTTCACCTTTGAATTTAGGCAAATCAATTTTAGGAAGCCGAATGACATTGCATTGTTTACAAGAATGTAAACTTTCCGTATTCTCATCATCTCTACTTTGATCTGGATGTTCAACCGGTTTGATTTCCTCGAGTAATGTTTGAGCTTTGGATAATTCTGAATAAAAAAGATCTTCAAATTCAGCCCGACGGGTCGAAAGCAATATCAAGAGTTGGGAATGAATTAGAATTAAGATCATTCACTGTTTGCCTAGCTGCTGGCCGATTGTGCAGTTTCGACTGTGGAACCAAATGTTAACGACTTAAAAATGGCTGCTTTCTTTCCATCCGGCTCAAAAAACCAATGTTTATTAAAGATTTCTTTTTTGTGTATTTGAGTAAATTCGATAATGAAAATTGACCCGTAAGATGTAACGTGTAATTTCACAACAAATACAATGTTAATATAACAATTAGTTATCGAATAAATTGGTACAAATCTACTTGACTAAAGTTTTCTGAAAATGGCTTTGTTAAGTTGCTTCTTGCCGTTCTCGTACCAAAAGTGCAAATTAATCTTTTTTCGTGCGCAACCGGAATTGGCGCGCGCCTCTTGTCAGACCACAAAGCAATCGCCCTGCCATACATTCCACCAGGGAAAATATACATTTAAGTTTCAAACACCACCAGAAAAAAATTATACAATCTAAATTTCGCACATTATCAATAACTAAATAATACAAAAATTACACTTATGTGATCTTAAAAGTTACTCTAAATTACAAATCATAAATTTGAAAAACGTATCTTCAAAGTACTAACGAAACTGTATTCATTAAATAATGGATAAATAATTACAAACTATATTCCCAGTGACCAGAATTCAATCAAGCATGCACATTTAGAACATGTTTAGGCAATGCTAATCAGAAGAATATTAGAATAGCACGGTTCAACGTTAGCGCACCAATTAACCTACATTAAGTGTTATCATAATATGTAACACTATACAGCTATGTTTTTAATTATATAAATATAAATAAACATGTATAACATTTGTCATATATTTTGTCATTAACTATATTCATGGCCAATTAAAATGTATAAATTGGATAAAATCTCAAATAATAAATCTAAATCTAAATTGTAACAGCATTTTTGATACACTTTAATAGTACCTAGTGCTATTAAATCTATACGTTGTCAGTGGAATTTACAACTCCACTAATATGTCCAAACTTACAACTTGGATGCCAGTGTACATTTGGTCCTTCGAGCAAAAAGTGAACTAGTAACAAAATACCGTCAATTATATCCCGTATATTCAATCCAGAATCTACACTGAAGAAATCGACAGCAACACAACTTACAATTGTGCAACTCTGTTTAGTTTACCATACAAGTAAATTGTACTTACAACCACAACTCATAATAGACTTAGAACCTGTGTGAGATTGTTCAACAAATAATTAATATCCAAGTGATAAAGTGCAATGAATTAACTACAACACTATCCAAGAGGTCGAGAATCAAGAGAAGTAACGAATAAACCATCAAGCAGCTACATAATGGAAGAACTCAACAAGTTAGCCATTGAACAAGAAGAAATGGGAAAGAAGATAGTCCAACTGGCAAACAACATAAAAAAGAACCCGGTAAACAGGAAAACCCAAGAAAATATCAACGGAAAGGCAAAAATCTTGGAAGGTTATTGGGAAAAAACCCAATCGATCGACAGGGAGATAATGGAAATGATGAAGAAACCTATAGTTACAAGAAAACCCAATACTTCAAGCAAGTGAAAAATACGTATAAATATACGCCTGAAATATTGACGAAGTACTCAGCAGCAGTAAGAACATCGACATCCAAAGACAATGGAGAAGGTACACAGAGGAGCCAGAAAACCACAATCAAAGAGAAGGTTGCACAGGCGCTGCGACTAAAAACGCAAATATTCCAAATCAACTACTTGCACAAATCAGCAGACCAAATCAACATGAAGCTAGACAGTGACGACACAAATCCAAAAAGGTATGACTTGTGGGAGTCAAAAATAATGACACGATGGGGAATAATAAGCATCCTCGACGATGAAATAATCGTCAACGAAACAGAACACAGCGCAGACTACTTCAACACTAACATTTTTGAATGTCACCAGTAAGAACATCGACATTCAAAAATGATGGAGAAGATGCACAGAGCAGCCAGAAAACCGCAATCAAAGAGAAGGATGCACAGGCGCTGCGACTAAAAACGCAACTATTCCAAATTAACCAACTGCACAAATTAGCAGATCAAATCAACATGAAGCCAGACAGTGACGACACAAATCCAAAAAGGTATGACTTGGAGGTATGACGTGGGAGTCAAAAATAATGACACGATGGGGAATAATAAGCATCCTCGACGATAAAATAATGGTCAACGAAACAGAACACAGCGCAGACTACTTCAACACTAACATCTTTGAAGCAGCAGAAAAAGTGTATGAATCCACTATAATATACATAGCAGGGAAAAGACGTCAAGAAAGAAAGACAGAAGAGAAGAATACACTACCACAAATGCAGATTCCGATATTCAGCGGATATTATAAAGACTGGCCAATGTTCTGTGAAATGTTTAGGAAAATACTTCACAACAATGAGTCATTGACAGGAGTTGAGAAAATGCAATATCTCAAAACAAACCTGAAAGGAGAACCCAGCAAAATTATACAACACTTGCAGATGAACGAAGCAAACTACGAGTCAGCGCTGGAAATATTAAATAAGCAATACTACAATGATTGATTCATTTTCCACAACCTAATGGAAAAATTACGGAAAATCCAGCCGATAGAAAAAGAATCAGCATACAAGTTAAAAGCGCTTCATGATGTAACGGTAGAATGTCTAGAAGCAATTCAAAGCATGGGAATTTCGACCAGAGAATGGGGTCCAATAATGGTTCGTAATAACGAAAAAATGGGACAAATAAACGAGCAGATTATATGAACAATCACTGAAGGACTCACACAAAGTACCAGAATTGAGCGAAAAATTGGCGTTCATAAAAACACGATTCCAATCGTTAGAAAATTTTGGCGATGGTCGCCAGCAAAGCACCAACGCTAATCGCAATGGACCGCACAAGGAATTTCAGGGTAGATTCCAACCAAGAAAAAAGTTCCAATTACCACAAATATATAAACCAAAGCACTATGAAAACAACATGTCAAATGAACCAAGACACTATGATGGAAACAAGGCAAATATGTCCAGACAGTACGATAGTCAACAGTCAACCGGTCCGAGACAGTTCGACAACAACAGGGCAGCTGGGCCGCAAAGATATGACTACAATTAAATTAACCGGTCAAGTACAAATCACACTATTAATTGCGTAGTCCAAGGTCGCGCCGAACAAAACAACAATACCACGACTTGAACTGTGCGCCGCGATACTATTTATCGAAACTCATGAAAAGGACAATAACATCGTTGGAGATAAAAGAAACACCGATATACGCGTGGTCAGATTCAATGATTGCAATTGCATGGATTAAAGGAGACACAGCCAAATGGAAAGCTATTTGCTGCAAATCGAGTAGTCAAAATAAACAAAAACCTACCCCAGGCACAATGGTTACATGTGAAAACAGAGGACAACCCCAATATCAAGAGGAGTAGATCCGGAAAAATTAAAAAGCAGTAAGCTCTGGTGGAATGAACCATCATGTCTACAAACTAACCTATGGCAAAGCAGATTGACAGAAATAACGACAACCACAGAAGAAACAATAAAGTGTTGTCACATACAAATTGAAATGCGCGAAAACAAAATAATAAATCGCTTCTCGTCATTTACAAAAACGGTAAAAGTAATTTCTTACTGCAAACGATTCATACAACGATGTAGAATAATCGAAACAAGAAAAGGAAGCATCTCTAACAAAGAGATTCAAAATACAATACATTAAATTACGAAAATATCGCAAGCGATGGAATTCTAAGAGGACATCAAGGCAATTACAAAAAACAAACAAGTGAAAAAACAGTAAAATAACCAGTTTAAATCCATTTATTGATGATAATGGAATATTACGAGTTGGAGGGAGACCAAAAAATTCCCAGCTATCGTTAAACAAAAAACATCCGATGATACTATCAAATTATGGACACTTCAAAAAATTATTAATCAACAACGCACATGAAAACACGTTGCATGTAGGCGCTCGACTAACTTTAGCATTCGCAAGAAAAAAATTCTGGATAATCAATGGAAAACGAGCAGTAAGCTCCATCATAAACAAATGCATAACATGCAAAAGGTATAAGGGATAAGCAGCTTAGCAGCAGATGGGAAATCTTCCTGCTCCAAGAATATCGCCATCACCACCATTTACACACACAGGGGTGGATTATGCAGGACCAATCCAAATACGTGCTACCAAAGGAAAAGGACATAAATTATACAACGGATATATGCAGTGTTTGTATGCCTGGCAACAAAAGCAATTCACCTAGAAGTGGTCAGTGATATGTCAACAAAAACATTTTTAGTCGCACTAAAAAGATTCATGGCAAAAAAAAACTGCGCCAATATGTACAGTGACAATGGAACCAACTTTGTTGGAACCAGTAACATCATCCAGCCAGTATCTAAAGATACAAAAAAAAAACTGGCAAGCAATGGAACAAAACGGCATTTCAACCCACCAGCAGCACCACATTTTGGAGGAATATGGGAAGCCTGAGTAAAATCCATTAAACATCACTTGAAAGAGTGATAAATGTTACAACACTAACGTTTGAAGAACTAACAACGTTAATGTGCCAAATAGAAAGTTGCCTGAATTCAAGGCCCTTATGCCCACAAACAAATGACATAAACGACATAAAAGCCATAAAAGCCATAACACCAAGCCACTTCTTGATCGGACGAGAATTAATCAGCAAAGCAGAGCCATCCAATACTACAGACCTCAACCTATCCAACCGATGAAAATTAGTTCAGTAAATGAAGAAACATTTTTAGAACGCATGGTCATCAGAGTATCTGCAGACACTACAGTAAAGATACAAATGGAAAAATCAACTAGAAAACGAAAACAAAGGAGACATAGTACTGATAAAAGGAAACAACATCAATGCAAGCAAGTGGCCGATAGCACAAATAACAGAGACACATCCAGAAAAAAATAGAATAGTGAGAGTAGTATCACTGAAAAAAGCAGGAGGGAGTAAGATGAAACGAGCAATACATAATATCATCCCATTAGAAATAGAACCAGAATCCGAAGAAAAAATAGAATCCAAAGAAAAAACTACAAGAAATAAAACAGAAAGGAAAACATCAACACTTAACATTGCTAGCGTATTATTGTTTACGATACTAATAAATTGGACACATGCCAATTATACGGTGCAATATCCTCATCCAGGAATGTACATTGAAGGCATGGGACATACAAAAATTGACAAAGGCACCTTCAGAATAGAGATCAACTACAACAGAGAGAAGATGAGTAAGGACTTTGAAAGTATTTCAACTATGACCCAACAAATGGAAACCATATGCAAGAAAGCAAAACAATTAACAGAAGATATTCAGTGCAATGAGTTAGTGCCACAGCTAAAAAAACTAGAAAAACAAGCAAAATGGATTCAAAATGGATTAACAAGTAATCGGGTGAAAAAGGACTCTTTAGAAAAATGATGACGGCAGTATTTGGTATAAACGACGAAGTCTATGAAGATATCAACAAATTGGACAAAAATCAACATGAACTAATTAAAACGTCATCAAACAAAAATTATGCTGTCAGAGGTTGCGACATTTAATGAAACCGAGCAAAAAATTTACAAACAACTGACGCACTTTCAACAAAAATTAAAAAATAGATTAGTATCAATAAACAAAATGCACATGTGCTTCGCCAGTGTAGATCATAATAAATTGGCAATACATATACTCAGCAAGTACCAAGTAGCTACAAACTGCATAACGGAAATAATAACACAATATACAAGATTATTAGAGATAAGCCACAATCAAGGAAACATATTCAACATCATCTCACCAGCACAAGTGAAAGAAATAATATCAGAGGCAGCAAAAAATATTCCAGCAAACATTCAAATATTGGACTCAATAATATTGAAAAACAAAGTAATAAACACGCCAACAAAAATCCCGGTATTCGGGTACTTTGTAATGACGGAACTAATTCCATATACACACTGATCAAGGTGACGCCAATTTCATTAAAAACTGAAAATGGATCATATTGAATATTAGATACACCTAACAAGATATTAGCTATTGACTATAACAATCAAAGATACTTCTAGTTGGAATACGAAAAACTAAAATCAAGCATAAAATACGACGCAACAAAATACATATGCTCACCAGTATCCGTACAAAATATAGAGAACAATCCAAACTGCGTTATAGATGAAATATATCAAAAAACAAAAACACACTGTAAAGTGAAAGTACCAGTCACCAAGAAAATTATCTGGAAACAAGTGTAAATAAGGAACACATGGCAATTCATCTTCAACAACGACATAAAAACTGCAATAATGTTCAACGGTGAAAAAGAAGACGTAATGTTAAACAAAACGGAACTAATTCAAATATCACCAGAATGTGTAATAATCACGAAGGAGGATACAATCACGCCAAAACGAATGGATGATGCACCAATCATTGCAGGATTTTCAAAACATGTAATAATAAATATCAACACAACAATAGAAGAAGAAGATTGACAGCCAATAATACTAGGACCACTAGAAAAATTAGGAAATGATGAGGACCTGATAAAAGTTGAAGACAAAGAAAAAGAAATTGAAGAAAACCTGGAGCAAACAGTATGGGGCATGATTCATGTGCAATCCATACTAACAAGTAGCCTAACAGTGGGAATAATATGTTTAATTGCAATAGTAATACGGATCATAGTTAAGAGGGTACAACCAAAAAAATCACAGAAGACAACAAAGTACGGTCAAAAATTAAATCTAGAAGAAATGGAATTACAGGCCCTAAACATAAATTCGGATTCGGCTGTTGAGGAGGGGCATAAGGTAAATTATGCAGAAATCTACGACAGAACGACGACGACGAATATTTACATACGGAAAACCTAAACCAAAAACATTAAACAAAACTAGAAAAAATTGTATATAAAGACTGATAAAGTAGACTCAAATTAAGTAATAAACTTATCTACAACATGGACAAACTAATCCAATGGGAGCTCAATAAAAACCATAAAGTTGTGTAAATTGTTTTCATGTCTTGATTTGAATTGTTTTGATTGAATTGTTTTTATTTCTGATTGTCCAACTATTCCCGTTATCTTCCACTTTAAAAAACCATAAAGTGCTACCACATTGAATGGCTCAACACAGACGCAAGTGCGAGAGCCGCCTAGAGGTACCAGCAGCAAAACCGGACCAGTATATGGAGAATATAATGGCTCAGCTCCACTGGATCCAGCTTAACGACTCTTAAGTAACTACACCACCAGAGGTCCACTGCGATAAAGATTGGGCATTGGATCTGGACCCAAGCTGCAACAACATTGTGTTGGAGCAAAGGGCCCTCGACAGGGAGATGTGGCGATCCAAGCCCTACCAACGCCGGGAGCGCGGAGGCGGCAGAATGTTTTGGTAAAACTAAACAGAAACGTATGAGAATAGCACGGTTCAAGGTTAACGCACCAATTAACCTACATTAAGTGTTATTATAATACACTCATCAACACGGTCTAGGGATATTTTTAAAAATATAGTACAATTGTATATTTATTAATTTTTAGCTTCAAATATAATTTAATTTTGTATTTATGAATAAATTGAGTACAATGTGATATTTATCACGCAGAATTTTCAAAAAAACTATAAATATAAATCAAATAAAGTTTTGGTTGTTTGTTTTTACAAGTTTTTGTTAGATTTATAATATCCCTAGACCGTGTTGATGTGTGTATGTAACACTATACATCTATGTTTTTAATTGTATAAATACATTACTAAAAATTAACGCATCACTTGGTTTATTTTGAATTAATTTTTAATTTAATTCTTTTACCAAAAACTTTTCCACACATTTGGGCGTATTTCATAAAATCTAGGTATAAAAAATTTCTAAAAATAAATATAGTTGCCCGATACATGAAAAATTATGTTGTAAATTTGCTATACCATGCTAAACTATTTTTTTTTTAATTATAATACTAAAAAATATTATGACAATGCCATGATGATCAGGACACTTCAGTTCATATTTCATGAAAAAAAATCGATTTTCATCGTTTTCGAGAAATAAGATAAGTATTAAAATTGTTCAAAAATAAATAATCAATATTGTTTTAAAAAAGTTTTATTTTCAGCATGTTTGCAATTCCGGATTCATTTACAATCGCCAGATTCGGATCCGGCAAGTGATTCTACATAAGAATCAATTTTTATTCATCGTTTCTTCGCTAATTGTATAGGACATCTTAAAGGGCTCGTAGGAGCCCCAGCTCTTTGACTAAGAATGTAACATTTTGCAAGTGGATTTCCACTTTTCGGGAACGGCTTGGAAAAAAAATTGAATGAAGTTAAATTATTAAAAAAATCAAGTCAAGGTTTAAAAGTGCTCTCCATGCAAAAATCAATTCGTGTCAAAAGTATTTTTGAGCCCTAAATCTGATGGTTCATTTAGGATGATTTTATATCTAAAAACCTTAAATGCTTTCATTGCGTGTCTACATTTTAAATTGGAGGAGTATTGTGCAGCTGCGAGATATTTGTCGGTCTCGTCGATATTTGTCTGTCCACTTTGTTAGGTTAGAAAAAACTTTCGAACTGAAAATTAATGTACGGTTTATCTTGTGGATAAAGGCAAGCTTACTGGGTTTGTATTTCTCTTATATCTTTCGTTTATGACCAAAGTTAAGTTATTATTCATTTTCTGTTGCTTTTAATGTTGCAATTCGTCGAATCGTATATTTTTGTTTTGAACTGTCAGCTGAGTCGTTTAAAGGTCATTGTTTTAACTCGAAGTTAGGTACCAGTACGACGGGATGGCGCATCTAAAATATCCCCAACTAATGACGTATTTCCTTCTCACGTCACGTGGTAGACGCGCGAGCCGATGACCGCGTCCCTTTCGATTGTTGGTCGCTGAGCTATCTACACGCTTTCTTGCAAATTGTGGGCATGTCTCAAAAGTGAAATCTCGTTTAACATCAAACGATCTTAGTTTGAGTTAATGATATCCAAGCTGTAGTCGACAACTAAAAATGGCTTTGTTTTGGGCCTTTTAGTCGAATATTTGATTCGTTTTCGCACGACTTTGGTGCCACAAACAACACGTGTCGCGTACAATACTTGGTTTATTAAGTACAATACTTGGTTTATTAAGGTTGTCTGGGCTCTGTTTTATTTGTACTTTTCTCTTAATGTCTTATAGTTGTGGCAAAATTAGCCAGGTGCTATTCTTTGCACAGAATATGCTAAATTCGGAGGCCAACTCCAGCTCAACCAGTACGTGTCGGACCAGCCGGACTTTAGCTCGAAACAAGTTGTCACACATTGGGGCCTATTGCAGGTATTCTTAGAAGTTGCATCATTGGACTGACGGATAAGTACCACAACAACTTGATAACGATAACTTTGTAACTATAACTTTATGTATATTTGATCGACGAAAGCGCAATGCGCTGTATATACAGTTTCGGTTTAACCCGATAAATCAAGGCATCATCCGGGTATTGTTGTAGATTTGTAATCCTGCCTTAATACGGAGCGTTCCGTTTTGGGGTTCTTCGTTTAATGTAAACAGTTGTAAACAGCGACATTGCGGTACAGTGCACTATACCCAGGTTTGCGGAATACTTGGGAGTATTTAGTTCGTGGTAACACACGTATGAGGAGCGTTTCGTGGTTTAGAACGGAAGTTGTTCAAGATACCTGTAAAGCCCATTGATTCGATTGTTTATAACCGTACTTGTAGTTTCGGTTAAGATACCGACTTGCATCAATTAAACCACATATTGGGGAAAATCGCTGTTATTATTTTCATCTTTATTTCCCGTTTTCCAGACTACGGAGCCGGATTAAGCCAAGGTAAGAGTCGAAAAACGGGTGGCGCTTTATAAGATTGACCCACACCACTCACCACTGAGTAGCCGCGGTACTAGGCTTGATTTAACCATCAATAATTTTATCCAACCATCAATAATTTTATGTCTCAATTAATAGACAAAACAACTTTTACGGTTTTTGATTTGTCTAGCAGATTTTAGCACATGGAATTGGACAAGGAAAGTTCTGATTTAACAACGTTTATGACACCTTTGGGCAGATTTAAATTTAATCGTTTACCGTTTGGCTTATGTAACGCCCCAGAATCATTTCAACGCAAAATGATAGAAATTTTCGGCGATATACCGGGTGTATTAGTTTATTTTGACAATTGGAATAGCTGCACATGATATATCGGAACATGACAACATCTTGTCATTTGTTTTGGAACGAACGCGACTCAATAACATTAAATTTAATTCATAAAAAATACAATATCGATAACGCGAGGTTAAATTTATGGGACATATTTTATCCAACGGAACAATTAGACCAACTGAAAAACATAAAAGAGCGATTTTAGAAATGAAAAAACCACAAGATAAAAAGGATGTCATGCGTTTATTGGGATTTTTTAAATACTTGTCCAGGTTTATGCCAAATTTGTCCAAGCAGACAGCAGACCTGCGTAATTTGACAAGTAACAATGTTGAATTTAGTTGGAATGAAGAACATAAGACCGAGTTAAACAACTTATTAAATATTGTGGCCTCTGAGCCAGTATTGAAAGTTTATGATCCAAGAAAACCGGTAGTAATTCAAACCGATGCATCAAAAGATGGACTTGGCTCTGTTTTGATCCAAGAAGGACATCCAGTTGCTTATGATTAGCGAACCTTGAGCAAAAGCGAGCAAAAGTGGGCTCAAATTGAGAAAGAGCTTTTGGCTGTCGTTTTTGCTTGTCAATCGTTTCACTATTTTATTTACGGTCGCGAATTTACTGTAGAAAGTGATCACAAGCCTTTGGATTCACTAATCAAAAAAGATATTGACGATGTTACTGTTTGAGTTCAGCGAATGTTTATGTTTTTGTTGAAGTATCCAAAAATTACTGTTGTTTACAAACCAGGTAAAGAAATGCTTGTTGCTGACTGCCTATCACGCGCACAATTAACTAAAGTTTCGAAACTACCTGAATTGTCGGGAGTAATTCATTCAATCACAAAATCGGTTTGCATGTCGGAAAACAATTTTAATTATTACCAAGAAACGTTAAATGAAGACGTTAATTACAAACGTATTTGCGATTATATTGAAACCGACTGGCCGGGATTTCATTGCCTTGATAAGCTGAGTCAATATTTTTATACATTAAAAGCACAATTGCATTTTGAAAATGGATTGCTATTCTTGGATCACAGACTTGTCATTCCATCAAAACTACAAAGTAAGATTGCAAAATGGCTACATTCGGCACACCTTGGAATAGAAAAAATACCTGCACGGGCACGAATGTTATATTATTGGCCTGGCATGAATGCGGAATTGGTTTTCTTGCACAGTTTGCGAAAAGTTCAAACGAAATAATCAGAAAGAACCGCTGATTCAAGAAGAATCACCAAAGTATTCATTTCAAATCACATCTATGGATTTGTTTGAGTATGGAGGCCGTAACTATGTTGCTATTATTGATGCATATTCAAAATATATAATATCACTACAATTAAATAATAAAACTTCGGGTCATATTATTAAAGTCATAAGTTCTGTTTTTAACCATCTCGGATACTCAACCATATTAAAATGTGACAATAGTCCTTTTAGTTCTGCAGAGTTTGATTAATTTGCAAATAAATTTAACATTAAATTCATTTTTTTAAGTCCGCGCTATCCTCAAAGTAATGGGTTAGCTGAAAAGGGAGTAGCAATTGCAAAAAATATTTTTTCTAATACTATTTTAGAATAATAACATTCTTGAACTAATTTTAATTTGAGAATGTACTCATTCTGCAACAAGTGCAAGAATATTCATTCTTATACAAGTGATAGAATGACCACATGTGGCGCCATCTCATGGAAGTTGACGCAACATAAAGCTATTGTATTTTGATTATTGAATTATTCATTTAACTTATTAATTGTTGATATTAGTAATATTATAATTCAATCAACTAAATCATTCATATTTAGAACATTCTTTATGACATTTTATAACTAATTTTGTTTATTAATACATATATTATAGCGGCGACATCTGTGAACTAATTGCCTAAAAGCGATAGGTACTACACAGCGACTCAAACTGAAGTATTTTAATTGACGATAGTATTAGAAAAAGTATAATCTGAAACTCGTCGGAATGAATATTCATCTCTCGTGAAACCGTCACACTCGCCTTCGACTCGTGTCACAAATTTCCACTCGGGCTGAATATTCTCATTCCGCACTCGTTGCAGAATATACTATTAAAGCGCTGTTATGAAGCGAATGAAATTGATAAATTTCAGTATCAAATTCTGGAATATAACACCACACCTGTGGCAAGCATACATTTATCACCATCTGAGCTATTTTTTGGCAGACTGCTTAAAACAACATTGCCAGTATTAGAGTCACTTTTATTAAGAAACAATTTAGATGAAAATGAAGTTCAAAAAAAGATTTAAAAAAAGGATAGACAAAAATATTACTACGATCGGGATGCTAAGTCATTGTCTTCATTATGTGTTGGTGATCTGGTTATCTTTAAAAAGACTGGAAAAGAGTGGCATTATGGCTACATTGCGGGATTTGTAAACAATCGCTCATATATTGTAAAAGATCATTTTGATAATTTTTTCAGACGTAATAGACGTTTCATTGCACGAACAAAAAATAACAAACTTAATGCCAGTGATTTGTTTTTTGAGGAAAATGTTAAAGTCAACTCTATCAATGAATTACCAGAAATTCAAATTATAAATCCCCCACTGGATACTAATGATCAAACTGAAAATGTAAACATTGAATGTAATGTGGAGAAACCAATACTACCTGATGTGTAGGAAAACGTAAATAAAGATAATGTTTGGAAAAGCAAAATATTTCGTCAGAAATTAACAAGAACACTTTCGGTACTGTTGGTTTTGAAGCAAATGAAAATAGTACATGTAATGAAAATCGAAATGTTGTAAGAACCCCAGAACTAGTTAAAACAAGAAGTGGCCGTATCATTAAAAGGCCCAAGCGTTATGAATAAAATAGAGATTCGGTGTCTTGGTCCACGCTTAATAGTGTCGCAATATAACATCATTTTATGTAAATTAAAAGAAAAATGCGTGTAATAAGTAGTGATGCTTAGTAATACCACCCTCAATACATGGGTGTATTCATTGCCTCCACAAGATACCTGCAAAAAGGAAGTTGAACCTCAACCACAGCAGTGGCATGATCAATAGAAGGCAAGCCATTGTAACTAATTTTGCAACTAGTATTAAGAACACAATAAACATTATAACGTGCATTTCTATAATAAACTATTGCTTATTACACAAATACTTGGTTGTTCAGCAATGCCATGAAAAAGAAGATTTTTCCGTGTCAGTTTTTTTGAGTTTCCAGCACTGCTGTGAACAATTCTGCTAGTACGAGTTCTGGGCAAGGAAAGCAGATTGTATACAATAATTGCAATGTTTATAAATATCATTAATTAAGTAATTTTTGTATTAAATAGAGTTTGTTGATAACTTCTTTTTTTTGACAGCAAGAGTGGTACATTATTGACAGCGACAATCGAACATTTTTGACAGCGACAATGGTACTTTGTCAGGTTTTTTGTCAAAATAATAGCCTTCTTTTTAGTTTATCAGAGTAAAATCATAGAATGTCGCTGTAATATACTCGTAGCAATGGCAGTTTTATGTCATCGCTGTAATTATCACTCAAATGAGAGCTCATCACATAGAATATGAAAGGAAGCAAATAATCAATAAAATATGTGTCGTGTATCATAATAAATATACATACTGATCGATTGAAGCGGTTCACTAAGCCGTCGTATTCATAAACCATTTCTAACTATCCTTTGATTTATGTATTTGTTTGTGTAAATTTAAATGTCACATAGTAAGGAAAAGTTTAGTTTAAAATCTACAGGGTGTTAAGAAATGTTAAATATTTGGAGGTTATATAGAACAGAACAAACTAAGTCGAAAAGTTTTAATAAACATGGGTCCAAAAATCAACCGTATTAGAGCTACCTAAGATTTTTGTTTTTATACGTTTTGTAAATCCGTGTTTTCCGTTTTTTTTTTACGTTAGCAGTGCGAACAAAAACAAACAATTATGCAAGTCTATGAAATACTAAATGAAGTAATATTTCATTTCAAGTAGTATTCTTTCCGAAAATCAATTAAACACCTCAGAAAAAGAATAAATATGATTGTTTTCATTAATGCCAAAATTGCAGACATGCATTTCATGTTCGACCGTGCAAATAGCGAGGCATTGAAAGTTCGTCGTTTTTACTCCGAGACTTTTCGAAATCGCGAAATTTCATCGTGGCAAGATTGAAGTTATTCTCTAGACTGCACCGACGATTGCGAGAAACGGGCTCCTGTAAAACACTTGCATATGACAACGTACGACCCAGATGAGTATCTATGCCTGCGATACAGGAATAAATTTTGGTTCTAGTAGAAGAAAACCCTCAAGTAAGTGGTTGAAGAATTTCGGGTCAAGTACGTATTAGTGCGCCACTTGTCTGGAAAACGATGCGTTTTCGATGTCTGGCAAAAACGTTGTCTGGCAAACGAACAGTTGTTATATCGGTACCATATTCAGCCAGTGCAAGCCCTCAATGTACCAAATTTTATTCCAAGATTATTTTTTTGTCAATATTTTCTACGCGAAAATGTAGAGCGTCCAAATTTTGCCTTGCAAACTTTGTTTACTGATGAGGGTGGCTTCACCAAAAATTACCATAATTCTCATGTCTGGGTGAAAATCCACACGCCGTTGTAGAAGCTAGATATCAACATCGTTTTAGTGTGAATGTGTGGATGGGTATTTTGGGTGATTCTTTAATAGGGCCTGTTTTTCTGCCAAATCAGTTTACAGCGGCAAATATCTTGATTTCTTGATCGACACATTGCCTCTGCTATTAGAGGATATCCCTCTAATTCAAAGAGCAAGACAATGATTCAAGCACGACGGAGCACCAGCACATTTTGCGGTCGCTCTAAGGGAGCATTTAACGAATACTTTTGACTAATGACGAATTGGTAGAGCGTGTCTTCCTCGATCATGGCTTCCTCGGTTACCTGATTTAACGCCCATGGATTTTTTTGGTGAGGTTACTTGAAAAGTTTGGTCTTTGCACAACCCGTCAATAATCGGAAATAGTGGCGTCTACGAATCGAACAGAGATGCCAGATCATTTAACAAAATCCGTATATTTTGGAAAAAATTTGAAGCTTATTTTTGCGGAGGTGCACAGCGTGTATTGAAATGTAAGGAACACATTTTGAACATCTTTTGTAGCTTCACTAGATCATACTAAAGTTATTTATGTTATTTCGCGTAATAATTAAAAGTTATAAATAAATTACAGTCATTTAGACAATGAAACACATTATACGAAATTGTTAAATTTTTCAAAAGCATTCCGTAGAAAAGATTTCTAATGCTATTTGTATAACGATTGCATCACTATTCGATACCGATTCAATTCGATCCGTATCAATACCCATTTTGGACGTTATTTATTCAGCAGAATGGAAAATGTCGGAAAGTTTACATCGCTATTGTGCGTGTATATAACCGTATTTAACGTGTAACTTAACCGTGTATTGAATAAGATAGATTGAGATTCTCTCTTACTGACAATCGGAAAGCCGAAATTTAAACAATTCGTATCAAGTTTGGTTACAAAATTGAAAAAAGTGAAGACAACTACTTATTTGAACGTGGCCAAAGGCTATTGTAATTAAACTAGCCTTTGGCCACATTATTCGGCTGTCCTATTTTAATATTCATCTCTACAGTACAAGACCTGTTGCAAAAGTCTTCACCCTAATATAACAAAAGGTGCAATAAAAAAGGTAAATTAAGTGGTGAGATCAATAAAAAAAGGAATAACAAATAATGAAGTACTCGTATGTGGTGAGGTCCGATATAACTGGATGTACCGCTATCTTTAAAGTTTCAATTTTCATAAATCAGGACTTACTAGAATTACTAGAACACTTACTAGAATTACTAACCCTTTTCTATTTTACATCTGTAATACAGCTGTAGTATCACCAAAAGTAGTGTTATTATGTAGAGAAGCGGTGCGGATCCGACTAAATTTTGCTGTAATTTCTTTGTGGTAATGTTTACCACTACTATACCTTAATTAGATTTCCGTGAATTTATGCTATGAAAACGCAGTTATTGAATGTGAATTCCATGAATTCAGTGAATTTTTGCTATAAAAGTTCCACTGCATAGCGGTTAATTGTAACCAACAATTGAGTTTTTTGAATTTTCAAAATTCATTAAGAAAATTTAAATTTATTATACAAACAATAATATAAAAAAGCCTAGGGCAATATTTTAACCCACTAGGCCAATATTGGAGCCAAAGTTGGATTTTTCAACACAGTTCATAGCCCGTTAATAGCCATAGTGTTACTTACTTTTTTACTGTTGGTAATTATGAGCTAAATATAATATTGTTAATCAATCTATTCAATATTTTAAGACAAAGAACGGGTTTCATAAGTCAACTTATTGCCCTTGTCTTTTAGGACATCCCCCTTAGTAGTTTGCTTTCTAAACTGGAACTATAAAACTTGGCTTATCAAACGTGTTTTTACTTCTCTCGTAGAGGAAGTATATTGTAATCATGAAAATTTAACTTTTTGAGATTTTTAGTGTTCTGGATAGCTCAGACAACGTAGATTACAAAAAATATGGTCACTAATTTCCGTCGGCCTGTCTCTCTGTCTGTCTGTCTGTTGGTTTTGATTTAACCATTATATCTCGATAACTACTTAGCCAAACAAAACCAAATTTGCATCCTTTTTTTGTTGTCATTAGCCGAACTTAATGGTGAAATTTTGTTTTCACATTTTTTAAAAGACATGCGCACTAGAGGCTAAAAACTAGCTAAAAAGTGTCAAAAAAGTGAGTATAAGTAATATTTTGAACCGCCATATCGATTACGACCAAACTTTGCACAGTGATTACGTACACCCTGAAGTTGTGAACGCTG
The DNA here is from genome assembly GCA_963556235.1 of Cryptophagus acutangulus. NCBI lineage: Eukaryota > Metazoa > Arthropoda > Insecta > Coleoptera > Cryptophagidae > Cryptophagus > Cryptophagus acutangulus. Next base: position 2,564,651 of record OY744557.1, on the reverse strand, counting down.
CAAAAAAGTTGGATTTTTTGAAGGGGTGGTGTTTTATTAGGGGTTGAAGGGAGAAAAATTTGTTATTTTGTATCGCATATATCTTTAACAATATTCAAGATGCATCATCCAAACTTTGCACTCTTATTAAAAATAAATGGAAAAATATGGTGGTGAAAATTTCATTCTTTAAAATTTAACCCTTATGGCTTTTTTACCCTTTTAATTTACGTCAAAAATTTGAGTTTCCATATTAACCGGTATTTGAAAGCTTATTCAACTGTTTATTTTATGTTTTTATTATTTGTGTTTACTAATATCAATAACGAGAGAGAGTTTATTATTTAATAAACAGTTTCAATCAATCACTCTGTATTCTACTGATAAAAATGTTATATAATATCATAAACGATATACAACTAACTAAAGTATATAGTGAAGTTGTAAGTGCGTTTATTATTTTTTGTTAAAAGCTAAATTTCCTAAATATTGGGAACGTTCATTAGTCAGCTATATTTTTCCTATTTTACATTTATCATTTATCAAAAACTATTTGCAATATTTCTGTCCGTACTTTCATGCTTATAAAACAACTAAGATCATAAAAATTTCATATAGTCACATTCTTGCTGGATATTTTTATGTGGTGTGACACCTTGTATTATTTGCGCCCGTTGGTCGGAATCGTATACGCTCGTACACATGTCGCCATTATTTGCAGCTTGCTCGGGCATGTATCTGACAGCTGTCGCATCACTGAATGTTGGAAATATCGCTATTCTCGCCACCGTCTCTATTTTCTACGCTACCACCTCGGCGGAGAAAACAGATCAATAAACATACGACGCGTTGCAAATTTGACATTAACACACATACGAGTATAAGCAAAAACTTGTGCATGCTTTTGCTTACTGGTGTAAATTGAGAAACATTCAACAAACTCAATTTAACCATGATTAAAGATCTGTAATTGTAATATTATTTCTTGTAGTAAAATTAGATTTGTAAAAAAAGAAATAGATTTCCTATAGTATTTTCCACAGAGTGTGTTTTCAACAGTGACTGAAGACGGTATATCTAGAATAGCAAAATCTGTAACACTTAAACATTAAAATTGTATCTTTATAGTAAAGTATACGCAATCTATTTATTTCATTTATAATTACAATGTTTTGATTTTTTCTGGAGTGATATAATCAGCAAAGACATGAAAAAATCACACCCGTGTGAAGTTATCCATAAAATCCATCCATAAAACCGGACATTTACTATTACTCCGTTATTCTTATGACCACAGTCAAATCAAGTATTGCAATAAAAAAGTCTTATTGTTAGCTATCCATTAATACATAAATGATTGCTAATAAGTAATGTTAAGGCATTAAAATTAATTATTAATTTGTGGACTAAATCGGACATTTGCTCTAGCCTCTTAATTAACATTTTTTTACCATTTTATTTACGGCATTACAATCTAAATTTCATAAGCTTTCCAAAAATTCCAAAATATAAAACGTGTAACTATTAATAGCAAAGATATAAATAACGAACTATTCTAATCCGGCTTCAAAATTCCGGACATTTTATTTGATGCCATCTATAAAAGTTGTTTTTTTTTTATTTTTAATCTTTAGAAATTGAGACAACCCTAACTACACACCACCATTCCCCAAATATACAGTTTGAGTCATATGGATCGGAAGTTCTTCATATTAGAATTCTACTATACATTTAAAACAGATTTACGAATAATCTAATTAAAAATAGTATGCGACCCTTATTTTACAACTTCAACCATTAATATACCCTTTACAGTCAAATTGTTCGGATTTCTATCGAATTTGGATACCAGTAGTAATTTTAACGTATTTAAGATATCATTATTTAGTTAATTAAATTGAAATTACGCTAAAACCCACTTATCACAATTGTAACCCTTGGAGCACCCCTCATAGTTTGATTTGTCAGATTTCTTTCAAATTTATTTCTTATTTATTAAATTTAAATATAATTTCAACTAGGTTATTCAAAAATAGGCTAGAATCCTCAATT
>OY744557.1:2515571-2562420 GCA_963556235.1 Cryptophagus acutangulus | reverse complement strand
TTACACTAACACCATTAAAATTAGGGAAAACTAGAGACAAGATGAAAGAAGGCTTCGACGATCCGGTGGGAACTTTGGGAAGAATACTTCATAGCGACACTATTTCTTTGGCATCCAAATCAATCGGGTGTATTACTTAAATCTATTCCAACTACCCTTATTATTTTGTTAAACTACTTATACTCATAAATAAACATTTGTAACCCCAAAAATCTACAAGTTTACATCAGAAGTGGGATACAATCCATTGTGTCAGTTCCGTCAATTTGTGAACGCACCAAGAAAATGCATACTCGACGAGGCCGCCGAAGCCGCAGCAGCGCGCTTGTTATTCCCAAGGAACATCAACGTGAGGAACGAGACCGATCCCGTTCAAGTCTTTCCCGAGAAACTCCAAGTGGATCTGGGAATGCTACTCCATCAGTAGAAAGGGGTGAGTCTGCAGATTCATTATCAGTCGCAGATCTGAGTACTTTGTTTTTGAACGGAATCGATCAAATTGTAAAGCATTGTGGGAACTCGCGAAACGCTGGCGATGGCCTAAGACTAAATTCGGTTGCTAATATTATTTCTGAGTATAATCCTCAATTTGATGATATTCAGAAGTGGTTAAATTCGGTTGACGAGTATATTATTATTTATAATAGGAATGAGATTACAACAATTCATTTTGCCGTGTCAAAATTGCGTGGTCCAGCAGAGACGTGGTATAAGAGTTTAGAAACTCATATTCGTTCGTGGGATGAATGGAAACAACTCCTGTTACTCACTTTTCCACCAAAACGCGATTTACACGGTATGTTATCCAAAATGCTAAATTTCAAGCCTCAAGATGCTACTGATTTATACGCGTATTGTTTCTCGAAATTGTCGCTCATTAATGAACTTCGTCTAGGTTTATCAGACGAAGACAAAGTTAATTTGATTATGGGTACCGTTTCCAATCAACAAGTTCGCTTCTCCGTTGAAACCGCTGGAATTAAAAATCCCTCAATATTAGCTAATCACCTAAAGTCAATTTCAATTTCTTCAGAAACACCATCATTTTCAACCAAACCACAAACTCAAAATAGATCTTTAGAAAATAAATACCCGACTCGCGATAATTGGAGCGATAAACGGCGGTGCTCTTTATGTAATAAGCAGGGTCATGTTCGGAATGCTTGTCCAAAAATATAAAACCACCCCAGAACGTCCCCTAGATTAAATACACCGCAAGAGCAATAAATTACAACGTCAACCTCGTTGACAGCAGCAACAATACCAATCGTAAATTTTTCAAAGATATATTTTTAAATAATAAACCTCAACTAGCATATGTCGATCTAGGCAGTGAGTGTTCGTTAATTACAGAGGAGCTAGTACAAAAACTGAATTTGCCCATTGAAACTTTGCATAATCCTATTAAGTTAATTGTCGTTTTTGCCAGACAAATTCATCAGCCCTAGTTATTCCACAGATCTACATGTAATGATTTTACTCTAAAAGGCGGAATAGTTTATTGAAATACATCGCGTGGACTACGCTGGGTAGTACCAAAATCAGCCCGATTTCAGGTATGTCGTATGAATCATGACGAAATAGGGCATTACGCGTTTGACAAAACATTAGAAATAATTTCTTCTAAATATTGGTTTTCGCATACGCGAAGATTTATTCAAAAGTATATCCGAAACTGTTTAAGCTGCTTATATTTTAAAACAATTGGTGGAAAGAAACCTGTATTCTTGCACCCTATTCTAAAAATTCCTGTTCCCTTTCATACAATTCACGCGGATCACTTAGGCCCATTTATTAAAACAAAATCAGGCAAAACACATTTCTAGTAATTATTGACGCTTTTACCAAATTTATTCTAATTAGCGCAGTAAAAGGCACGAAAACAGAATACGTTTTAAAATGTTTTAAAGATCTCGTCAAAGTATTCGGAGTTCCCCGACGCGTTATTACTGATGCAGGTACGGCTTTTACCTCTCACAAATTTCAAAGTTTTACGAGCGATTTAGGTATGACTCACCACCTTAATGCTGTAGCATTGCCTAGAGGTAATGGACAGGTTGAACGATATAATCGCACCATACTGGAATCATTAGCATCAATGGTTAATGGAACCAAAGAGAATAAATGGGATCAAGAATTGTTAAAACTTCAAATTGGTCTCAATAGCACCGTGAACAAAACACTGGGAGTATCCCCGAGTGAAGCGTTAATGGGCTTTTGATTGTCTCTGCATAGTAACAGAGAACCTAACATTGAGGGACTCATCGATGTAACTAAGTTACGTCAGGACATCGTTAAACGGATTGATGAACAACAACAACAACAACAAAAACGCTTCGACCAGACAAGAATTCAACCCAAAGCACTGGAAGTAGATGATCTAGTACTAATACGTGTTACTAGTTTACCGGCTACAGGTACCAGTCGTAAGCTACTACCTAAATGGAGAAGACCATTTCGAGTTTCGAAAATATTCGAAAATGATCGTTACGAAGTATCCGAAGTAAAAGGGTGTAAACGTTCTCAAAAACCATATCTGGGAGTTGCTGGTATTGAGAATATTAAGCCATGGATTCATTTGGGGTCCGCTCAAAAGGGTTAATGTGGTGAGTTTCCACTGGCCGGTGACCTGTGTGGTCTGTGCCAGTTGGATCCTATGACCGGTGACCTAGTTGGTCTGTGTCAAATCTGGGTATTGTGTCTGTGACTGTGTCCAAGAGGACTGTGTCTGTGACAACTAAGAAACAATGCCTAGCCCAGCGGCGCGGTCTGTTCATGTGACCTAGGGTCTGTTGACGGTGACCGGCTAGCAAGGGAACCTGTACCTTATTTTTGGGTGTTATGTCCGGTGACCGGTGTCCTAGAGAGGACTGTGTCTGTGACAAATAACAACGCCCAGAAAATCCTTTCTCTCTTTACGTACACTTTTTTTTTTTCATTTGTTTGATTCATTGGTGACAAGAGCACGCTTTTGACAATAAATGATGAAGACGCATTTATGCTGAACTCTTTCTCATTATTTGATTTTTTTTATCCAGTTTATTCCAAATTCCACTGGCAAACGCGAGGACGCTTCCGATTGTCAGGAAAGGCCGTGTTAGCATCTGCATACTTTTGAGGACCTGCTCGCTGCCCTGGCGCCGTCATAAGTGGTGTTTACATTAACACCATTAAAATAAGGGAAAACTAGAGACAAGAAGAAAGAAGGCTTCGACGATCCGGTGGGAACTCTGGGAAGAATACTTCATAGCGACACTATTTCTTTGGCATCCAAATCATGTAGTTTGCTACTAATCTTTTTAGTTTCTCTACAACTTCATTCATTGGATTTTGTAAGCCCAACTGTTTTAAAATTAAATCATTATCTTGCTTCGTAATTATCGAAATACTTTGAACATTTAACATTTCTTCTTCACTTTCTACTTCTACTTCGTAAGCATCACCTATCTTTGTCTTTTCTTTTAAGACGATTTCTTCTTGAGTCATATTCATTATCCTTACAGTAATAATTTCCTTATTCTTATGTAAACTTCTTCCTAATAAAATTCCATTATTAGTAATCAAATTGGTTTCAAAAATAATGTCAGTCGACTTGACATTTTTATTCTTCTTTAATTTGCCCAAGCACGTCATCTGCGTTCTTAGCGGAACAATAGCATCTTCCAATGCAAAAACATTGCTATGAAAATCATTAAGAAATTGTTTAGATGAAGAGGTGCATCTTGATATGTCCAATTCAGCAACAATTTCTTTTTTTAGAAAATTATTTTCAACAGAAGGTTCTCGAGTACCTCCATTAATTTCATGACTATTTTGTGTTTTACTTTCAGATAGAATATTAGTGACAGAGCGTTTGATCCTCGCTCTTTCACTATTGCCTTCAGTCAGGGTCAATGACTGAAAACTTTCTTCGTAATTCACTAAAATTTCTCTAAACTCTTTAATAATTTCCTTTAATTCTTCTAATTCTTTTTTTATTTTCTCATAATTTTTATCACTACTTTTAGTAATAATTCCGTTCAGTAACGTTTGCTCTTTCTTTAATAACAAAAACTCTTGATTACGTATTCTCAAAATTCCTTTTTCCCAATTCAAATTTACTTTAAGCTTTTCCAAAAAATCTATTCCTATAATAATGTTTCCTTCAAAACTTAATGTATCCGTTCCATAAATCTCATGTTTAACAGTATTCTTATAATTCTCATTACTAAATGAAATAGGCCACTCAATTTTTCCATTAATGAGAATTATTTGTCCCTGTATATCAGTTAAACATACATTACTATTTTTATCTAAATCTAAATCCCCGATACTATCTGATTTAATTAGAGATACAGCTGCTCCTGAGTCAATTAATGCTATTAAATTAATATTATTTATCTGAACCTTTACTATGTTTCGGGGTGTTTTTAAACATTTAGTAGCTGCTTGTATCTCCACTTGACTTTGTTTGCTTAGATTTCTGAGGTGGCAGCCAATCTCTGGGGCTCGAAATGAGCTGCATTGGCGTTTAAATGTTGCGGCGGAAGTGATCTACACTGTGGTGCGATATGTCCAGGCTTGTTGCATTTAAAGCAAACTATTTTTCTTTTTTCTTGATGTCGATTCCTCTGTGTATTATTTTTTTCTGAATTTTGTTTCTGGTAGCAGTTTCTTGATTCGTGTCCATTTTTTTTACAATTAGTACAAAACAGCTTATTTTGAAGTCTGGCTCTTGATATATTCTGTCTTTAGCAAAGTGCCCTGGTTTTTTACAAGTAAAACAAGTTTTATTTTTCTTAAAACAATTTTCTATCGTGTGATTAGATTTTTTGCAATACGAGCATATCAGATTATTTTTAGCAAAATTTTGATTCATTCCAAAAACCTTATGAACTTTTGGGGGATTCGTTATACTTTCGATAAAATTTTTCTTTTTCTGCCACTTCTATTTTCTCGGATTTTGGGAAAATACTCTTTGTTTAAGTGGATCTTTTAATTCCATTAAAAATTGTGAATGCATTTGTTGTTCTAAATTTCTTTGTAATACTAAATTATTATTATCATTATCAGTGAGCACAATTGTTTTTGCTCCTGCTAACTTGAATCAAACTACAAAATTTTTAACAAACTACAAAATTTTTAACTAGTTGTCTACATTCTACAAAATTTTGAAAGGCTCTTCCGGGAACTCTAGCTTTTGAAAATTGAGTAATAAATAAATCTTGAAAATCTCTCCAAGTGATTTCTTGGGCTGCATTACTAGATTTTAAATTTTTTTTTGCAATTCCTCTCAATTTAAGTTTACTTATTGCTATTTTATCCTTATCGGACCATTTTGATATTTCAGCGGTTTCATTAATTGCCTCAAAGAATAATAAAATATCAGTTTGTCCATCAAAAATTGGGATAGAATCGAGTGAAACAGTGATTGGATTATTTATAACATTAATAGCACGATTTCCTTCATTTTCGGCCATGTTGGTGTTGTTATATATAAAACTACTGAATCTTGAAGCAATCGTGATTTATGAAAATTCACGTACTTAAACAAAATTTTAAGGATCCCACTTCTGACACCAATGTAATGATCGATGTTTTGTTACTTTTCGTTGAGCGGTTGGAATATCTTCAGGTTTATTTCTGACACCAGCCAATGTTATAGATTTTTAAATTGAGTTACTACTTAGTAGCGACGGCAGAACCATTGGCAATTCTGGGAGGTTGAACTTGGACTTCTGTGAGCGGTTGATCATTAACGTTGTTATCGGGTTCGTCTTCTTGGCTTCAAAATACTTTTTTCCTTCTGGGATTGATCACGGATGAACGTTCAATAAAATACTCGATTCGGATTTAACTTAATACACGGACTTAACTTAATAAACGATATTTATTCAAAATACAAAATAATGATGATTTAGGAAATTACACAATGTCACTTAGACTATTTTAGACAACTCTTGTATAACTTCTTTCTAGGTAAAGTTTGTGGCCATTTTTAACGCAGCCTTAACAATTGCACTTTCGAAAATAACACTATTATAATTGATGCTTTGATCTCTGCTTTGAAATCCACGAATTGAATTTTTCTCACTTACATACAGATTTATATAGTAAATCAAAATATTATTACATTCATTTCAATTCACAGGTCGCGCATATTCAATTTTATATTGACCTTCACATTGAACAATCCGAATTGAGACATTTGGGTCACCTACCTTCGGTGTTATATTGTTGAATTCCCATCTATTAATTGTATACTTTTCAACTAACAACTTTTTACTTTGTTCATTCAGATAATTAGATTTTATTCATTCGCTAAATTTTTACAATTCAAATTTTGGCGGTATTATAACAGATTCCCACTATAGGGCATTGTCACGGCCTTGAAAAGTTGAGGGCAAGCTGTTAGTGTGGTACGCTAAGGTTTTACGAACAATTATCCCGGTGATTTTTATCCTACAATTAACGTTTAACTAGATTTAGTAACAATATTTTAGTTTAGTTATTATTATTTAATATACATTTAAATTAATAATTAATATTTTAATAATTTATATTTTAAATTATTTTGTATAGTTTATTATTTTAAGTGTTATATTGTGTTTTGTTGTGTTTAAATTAGTAATAATGAAACCTTTAAATAACATTTTAGTAGTACGCTCATGGTAACAGCGTCAAAAAGTGTAGCTTGCCCTCAACTTTTCAAGGCCGCCCTATATCACGTGACCACGTCGATCAAATAATTTTTACAACGTCATTTCCAAATCAACTCGTACAATGCGCTGCATTAGTGTGACGTATTTTTTATTAGAGTGAATCTTACTTCTGGGTCAAACCAACAACTAGATCTAAAATCAACCTAGGTCAAATGGGTCGACGAATTAAAATTAAAAATAAAAACGAGAATAAAAGCATTAACAAAATAATCAATAGCAATTGATTTACTTATCTTATGCCAATTTAGCAAGTAGACATCTTTAAACTAAACATAAACCCTTTTAAAACATCAATATGGATGTTCTATGTAGGTTGATACTATTGACACTTCCTATTGACAGTTATTTGTTTGACTCAATAGTCAGTTTTACTCCAACAAAAAACCGATACTACGTCATCACTAATACAGTGTATTATGTGACACTTCACAAATTTAATTATTAAGCTATTATGTAACTAGTTTCGGGTTCCAGACCGCATTAAATCAGAGTTTGCTCTCTCGGTTCCCGAAACCAAAAAACTCTGAGTTCTTTGCCGAAACTAACTTGCATAATGCTCCAGTTTTGCTTTGTTCGATCTTAAAATTCCACTTAACTAACTATTCACGTGGTAAGTAACCCTCAAAAATTGAACCATATAAATTTTCCTAACAAACTTTTCATATTAATTACACTTAAACTCTTAAAGCTGTTTTACACTACATTAAATTGCACACTAAATTGTATACAATTACAGCAGTCTAAATCAAATATGTAATGATATTTGACAAATAAATTTGACATTTGAATTGTACAACTGTAATTATATACAATATATATACCAATGTTGCTTTTTGTCGTTTAACCTTACTTTCTGGTATATTTTAGCTTGAAAATGGACTTGGACCGAAACATGGACCGAAAAAATGTCGCTTAGTTACAATAAATTGTCATTTTTACCACAATGTTTATTGTATAATTATTACTCTCGTTAACCCAGTAGAGAGACTTCAAGAATCTCAATATATTCATTATATAACTCCACTTTAAGAATATGGACCTTCTACAACTCAATGTTTATGTTATTTTTATCAGGAATCTAAATTCAAGCAACATAAAATTGATTGTTCAAAGGCGGCTTTCGCAAGATGTGTCATGCCAACTGAATCCACTAAGTGGCTTTATTTCAAAAATCATAAAAATAAAGTAATGCTTCTTTTTATAATTTATGCAGATTTAGAAAGTTTTATTTTGTTCATTGATACATGCAAACCTACTAACTCTCAAAATTATTCAAATGCATACCAAAAACACGTACCATGTAGCATTTCTTATTATTTAAAATGTAGTTTTTATGACGACGTTCAGAATTAGAATTATTCAAAGGTGAAAATTGTATTTAATGGTTTGTTAATAAACTAAATGCAATTACAGAGAAAGTAGCAGCCATATATGCAGATAAAAATAAAATCTAGCACTATGGAATGAAATGCTATCACAAGTGGAATTGGATGAGTTTGAACGTGCCAAAATTTGTCATATTTGTGAAGTATCATTTATACCACCTTCAGATTATGCATTAGAGGGAGAGAAAGAAGATTTATTAACCATTGTCATTGGACCGGTAAATTTAGAGGAGCTGTTCATGTTAGTTGTAACCTTAATTGTACACTTCCTTCAGATATAGTTGTAGTTTTTCGTAGTCTTCAAAGTTAGCACATTTTATTCTTCGAGAATTGCATGAAAAAAAATCAAAGATTGTAATGGCGAAGTGCATATTAAAAATCCAGGGATAATTAAAGCAATTCCTATCAATAATGAAAAATACAAGTGTTTTACTAAATATAATTGTTCAAAGACGCTAACGCTCTCTTACTTAGAAAAGGCGTACTTCCATATAGGTATTTAGACAGGTTTAAGCGTTTTGAAGAAAATTTTTTACCCGATAGAAAATATTTTTTTTATAACTTAACTCAAACTGATATTAAAGATGATGAATATGCTCATGCTCAAAAAGTGTTTTTCAGAATTTGACTGTAAAAACTTATTTGTATTTAAACCTATGATCTAGATCCCTCTAATTATATTACTGCACCCGCACTATCTTGGGGCAGTTTATTAAAATCAACAAAAATGAAATTTGAATTAACGACAGACATTGATATGTTATTGTTTATTGACAGAGGTATTCGTGGTGGAATTAGCTAATGTTGTAGTCGATATGATGTTGCTAATAATCGATACATGCCAAATTTTGACGAATCTCAACCAGAATCATACCTCATTTATTTAGATGCTGTGAATTTATATGGATGGGCAATGTGTTAATGTGTTCCTAACGGAAATTTTAAATGGCTTAATGAAAACCAATGTAAACACTTAAATGTATTGCAAATTCAAGATGATTATAAAAAAAGAGTATATTTTAAAAGTCGATTTAAACTACCCTGAAAATTTACATAATTTTTATAGGGATTTTCCATTTTGTCCAGAAAATAAAAATCCAATTAATGGAAAACATCCAAAATTATTATTCATTATAGAAATTTAAAGCAGTGTCTTAACCATGGCTTAATTATTACCAAAATTCATCGTATATTAAAATTTGATCAATCGGCTTGGATGCGTCCATATATTCTCAAAAACACAAAATTGCGAATGGAATCAACCAACGAATTTGAGAAAAGTTGTTATAAATTGAAAAAACAATAGCGTTTTTGGTAAAAACATGCAAAATGTTAGAAAAATGCGTGATAAAATTAGTTTCAAAATGGGAAGGTAGTTATGAGGCTGGTAAATTCATGGGTAAACCAAACTTTCAAGATAGGGTGATATTTGACGAAGATTTTGTGGCAATTGGATTAAATCGATTAAATCTATTAAACATGAAATTTAATAAGCCTTTATATGTCGGAATGGCTATTTTAGATATCAGAAATAGTTAAATATATCAGTTTCATTATGATTATATGAAAAATAAATATGAATCAGGAAGCTTAAAACTTTTATATACAGACCAGATTCGTTGATTTATTCCGTAATAACAAAAAACTTTTATGAAAATATCTATCCAGACTTGAAACAATGGTTTCATACGAATTATGTGGACAACAATTGTTAGAATTTTCTTAGAATTAACAAAAAAGTATTAGGACTATTTAAAGATGAATTGAATGGTCAAATTATGGATAAGTTTGTTGGTTTGCGATCTAAAATGCATTCATATTCATTAAATAATAAACATATTAATAAATCTAAAGGAATAGCAAAATCAGTTGTTCAAAAGCTGACTTTCGATTAATATAAGAATTGTTTATTCGAGCACGCTAGTTGAACAAAACAAAATCGCATCAAATGCTTATGATGAGAAAAGATACATTACAGAAAATAATATCGATACATTACCCTGGGGTCATTATTTGATACAATTATAGGCTAGTTAAAATTGTATTTTAATTTTAAGTAGATATTAAGTTGTTTTTGTATTTAATTTTGTTATTATTTTTTGTTTAATGTACTTTTGGATAAAAAAAAATGTTTATAAGATTTGTGTCGATAATAAGTGTGTAAATCAAAAATTATAAACATATTTCAAGTTTTATTTTTATTAAATAAACACAGATATAAATACCGAGAAATAAATATACTAATACTAATAAAATTAAGATACCATAAATAAAATGTATATTACAAGAATTTTATTAGGTTCATTATGTTAAACAATGCAATATTCTCTATAATATATTTAATTTGTAATATAAAATATATTCCAACGTGTATATAATAAACTATAGTAAATAAAAACTAACTTTTGTTTATTCAACATCTTCCGAAATCATATATAATAAATCAATCATTAATATAGTTAATTTATTATATTTTGAACAAAGCGTTGCTCAGATATTCTCTGACGATCGTCTGTATTGAAAATGGATTTTATTTGATATTCAACATGTCCAATTCGGTTTTTAAATCTGCTTCGAGCTTATACTGCCATATAAGAATCACAACACCGTCAATTTTGGAACAATTAACTTAAGGGCCAAATGAGCAACAGGGGCTTATTTTTACAGGATGAAACTTTCACTAGCATTTTCTTCAATGTATCCTTAATATGTATTCAAAATTTGGTTCAAATCAAGTATTCCTCCTGTCAGGTATTCACGTTACAACTTATGCATTTTTAAATCTTTTTGACCATTCAACCCTTAATAAAAAATCAACCCTTTAAAAAAACTCCATATTTTTTAAAAGCATTTACGACTTGGGGTGTAAGCAATACACACGTTCAATATTTGGTGAAAATCGATCTGCAACTTTAGAAAATTAAGTGGATGCACCGATTTTGCTGTTTTTGGCCTATATTGCTAAAAACAGCAAAAACAGTTTTTTTTGAGAATTTTATACATTTTGTTCTTCGACACAATCCATGGGCGGGTAGAAACAAGGACGCAGATTATGCTTTAATCGGGTAAGTAGATCCCAAAATATAGTGGTTTATAGAAACAAACAAACCAACAGACAGACCTACAGACGGAAATTAGTGAATATAATTTTTGTAATCTACGAATTCTATAAAGTAGAAAACGGTAAAATTTGGAAGAAAAAAAACAATACTTCCACTACGAGAGAATTAATAGGTAATATGTCTCATTTCACATTATCTTTCTACGTCGCCGCCAGCCTCATATTCAGACTAGGCTTCATTGTAGGCTGATTAGTAATCTTGTTAATTGTCCATCTTGTATCAGCCACTTTTAATTTATTTAATTACAGTGATTTTAAGTTGGCGCACTGGTGCAAAGAACTCATATACACCATCTTTTGATCTCAGCGTGCGTCGCTTTAGGTAACAAAATATGAGTTGTGTTACCCACTCGATAAGATGACGCTGTTAAAACTTACTTGAAAGTACGGTGAATTTGATTTGTGCTATCAAACTAAAAATTAGAATATTTGAAGCGACGTAAATCATAAACTTTTCTATTTCTATCACAGAAACAAATACAAAATAGTGGTAGATGCAAAATTATGGTGCTGATACTATTCTCGCGCTATCTAATGGCTCTAGAGTTGACTAAAAAACTTGGGACGCTAGAGTTGGCCTAAGTGTGCTTCTTGGTGTATATGAGTTCTTTGACTGGTGCACCCTTACAGTATCTCTGTCTTTGATTAACTTATTTGATAACAAGACAGAATTACACTCATGTCGCACCAGTGCAGCAAATTCGAAACCCATTAAAAAGGTCAGTCATAAGTTGTAGTAGAACTACTAATAATCAAAAAAATTACATTATTTATTATAAAGGAATGATAATATAAATTTACTAATAATGTAGTGATAATTATTAATTAATCTACAATTGCAGAATTTTCTATTTATAGTAAAGTATAAATCCAAATCGGATGTGACTTTTTGCAACAGCACAACTTGCATTAGAACTACTACCAAATTAACATTTACAGAGAATTCAAATTAAGAATTGTTTGCGCTCGGTGGCACTGTACTGAACTAACATATGAGCTATACCACAGATAAGTGTACAGATAGGCTATGCTTCAACTTTATTTGTTTCGCTACCTATTCAGTCCCCCTCACCCGCATGTATTGTAAATTGTCTACTTCTAGGAGTAAAACCATAGAAATCTGTTGTAAAACGTGGTAAAACATTTATTTAATTTTGTTGTGAAAGAAAACTGTAATCACTTTATAATTTAAGGGATGGATTTAAAAATTGTGTCAGGTCGTGGTCTGGCAACTGTTTTTCTAATTTGAAATGCAACAAAACTATAATTGCTATAATTAAATTCTATAACAAGGGCGTGCTTAAAATGTGAATTATGATTTATTGGGTGTGGTCACAGATAAGTATAACAGATAGGCGGTCTAACGTTAAAATTGGTTTAGCTACCCATCAGTTCCCCTCAACCCGCGTGTATTTTATATTGCCTACATCTAGGAGTATGCCTTTTATATCATAGTTGATTTCATTTTGTTTTGAAAGAAAACTGTAATCACATTATAATTTAACGGATGGTTTTAGAAACTGTATCTGGACGTAAGGTTGCAACTGTTAAATTGTAACTGTTGTAATTGTTGGTTTGGTGTGGTTTGGGCCATAAGAAGATGATTTCATATTACGTTATTAGAGTATTATATTATTTTGCAACGCCATCTACCATAGGATAGACTTTGTACCAGAACAGCGCCCCTCCGTGGCCGGCGTTATACTAAAAAAAGCCCTCTCTAGTCGGGCGTTGGCAATATAAAAATGCGAAACACTTTGCCCTATCCCATGGCACATCTGTATATAACCTTATCTGTGGTGTGGTTTGGGCCATATGACGATGATTTCATATTAAGTTATTAGAGTATTCTATTATTTTGTAACGCCATCATACGATATAATAATAATAATAATATTATATTGTTTCTAAAGTTTACAAAATAAACTTATAACAAGGAAAATAGATTGAAGGCAAAGTAAAGTTGCTGCAAGGTTTCAGGTACCCGAAGATTGCAAATAGTGCATATGTTACTGATTGTAATAGAGTACATAGCTCCATTGTATGTGAAGCGAATTTGTTGGTTACCTGATAACCGTATCTGGGCAATTAGCTTGCTCATATAGATAGGTACATCTTTCAGTAAATACCACTGTGGAGTATCAGACAAAGTAAAGTTTTTATAAAATACGGAAAAGTTGGACAAGGACAGCTTGTGTCGATCACCTTCTTGTAGGCTGAGGTAAAATTTACTCAGTAAAGTAGCCTTATGCACATTGATATACTGTGAACTTAGAGTATCCCAGCATAATTCTTCGTAAATGTGTTCAAAAAAACTCCTAACTTGCTTAGACCAATTATACTTAGCTGGACCTGGAAGCGATAGTAACCTTTTGAAGCATAAGTAGGGATATCGGTTATGAGGCATATTCAAAAGTTTTTGGACCCAAGACAGGGTGTTTTTGAAAATTAGATGGGATAAACAGACCGTTCCCGTTTCCAGTCTAACCATGTAGTTAGGAGTATTTTTGAGAAGAGATAGTAAATTCTTAAAGAAGTGAAATTGGATTTTTTCAAGTAGCTCGGTGTAACGTAGAGACCACACAATGCTGCAATGGCCAACTAACCCCAAAACCACAGACTTAAAAATGGAAATTCGAGAAGACCAGGTCTTAAGTTTGGAGTCAACAAACAATTTCATTGCTGCCCCAATAGCTTGCTTAGTCTTGGAAACAATAGAATTTGTCATTGCCAAAAAGCATGTGGATGACGAGAAAGTGACCTCAAGATAGCTAAATGTTTTTACTAGTTCAAGTTCTTGATTTTTATAAAAAAAACCTCTGATCTGGTGGCTCTAGTAGCGCCTCTTGAAAAACACATTACTTTAGATTTGGCCACGTTTACTGTGAGTTGATTAATAGTGGCATATTCAGCCAAAACAGATATTTTTCTTTGTAGATTAATTTTAGAATCTGCAAGTAATACCACGTCATCAGCATAAAGCAGTAAAGACAGTTCGTCTAACCCATCAATATTAAGACCTCGCATGTTTTTTAATTCAAAGAAAGCATCCAAATCGGAAATAAAAAGCGCAAATAACAATGGACTTAAGGGTTCCCTTTGCAGTATTCCTTGAGAAATGTCAAATTCCCTGGAAAAGCAATTGTCTACTTTGATTTGAAATTTAGCGTTATTGTAAAGTTGCATGATTATTTCAATGATTTTGCCACTAAGACCTATGGAGTAGAGTTTGTTCCACAATAGAGGGTGTGAAAGAGAATCAAAGGCTCTTTGGAAATCTATAAAGGCAGCATAAACTTTTCTGTCCGGAAGTCTTAGGTGGTGTTGTGTCATGGCATGTAAAACAAAAACATTATCGAGGCAACCTCTGCCCCCTCTGAAACCTGATTGGCTTTCAGGAACTATGTTGTGTTCGTCACACCACGAGAATAAACGTTCCAATATAATTTGAGTAAAAATTTTGATCGTGGTGTTGAGCAACGCTATACCTCTGTAATTGTGTGGATCAGAGGTTGATCCTTTTTTATGAAGCATTTGTAGCAGGGATCTTGACCATTGTGGTGGAAGGTTTCCATAAATGAAAACTTTGTTGAACAAAGCGCAGATATATAGTATCCAATTTTGTGGTAGATTCTTTAAGAATTCAAAAGATACTCCATCAATCCCCGGTGCTTTACTATTGGAACATTTGTATAAAATTGCATAAATTTCACCAGTTGTGATGCTAGAATCCAGAAACGGGTCAAAAGGCCCCAGATGGTTGAAGCTGAAGCCAATTTTAGGAGTAGATAGGGTATCGTAGAATGCTTCCCAGTCAGACAACGAAATTGTGGCTGGAGCAGATCTAGAGCGGAATGTTTTTATATAGGACCAAAATTGAAACATGTTTTTGCAGTTACTTATTTTTTTGATTATTGAATGATGGTGCTTGTCTTTTTTTAACTTTAGAAGAGCTTTGTGTTTCTGCTTACAGGATAGATAGTTTTTCTTATAAATGTCCAAAAAATTGAAATCTTTGCATATCTTGAAAAACTCCGCTAAGCGTTTTTTGCTTTGTCTACAATCTGCATCAAACCATGGTTTGTCATAGCGTTTTACCATGGGAACTGACATAGTCCGAAACAGACCTAGTTCTTGAGAAACATGTTTTATAGTTGAGACTATGTTCAGATACATGTCGTCGGTGGAGAAGTTGAGGAGTCCAACATTACTCGAGTAGTGCATTGCTTCTGTGTACGCCTCAGACAAATCATTATCCCATTTAATTACAGCTGACTGACTTTGGTTGGACAAAAGAACGGGTTCTGAAAGAACGGGAGTACAAGAGAATTGTAGCATTAGAGATACTGGAAAGTGATCAGAAGAGCTTTGGGAACTCAGTACTTTTAAGTCGTAAATATGCTCTACATAGAGCATCAACCGAACAACAAGCCAAGTCGACTACGCTTTCACCAATTTTGGATAAAAAAGTCTATTGGCCTAATGGATCGCTTAGCGAATGGCCATTGATTAGAAATAATGAGTTTTCATCTAGGAAATTGATTAATTCGCGTCCTCTGCTGTTTAAGACCGGGTCCATAGATGATCTACCCGGAGACAAGCACGTATTGCCCAGTAGCTCTAAGGGAAGGTGATTTATATTGCCGATCCGCGCATTAAAGTCACCTACCAATACAAACGGAAGATTTTGATAAGCTGCTGTTACCTCTGAGAGACTGTTCTGGGGGCACTCCAAAGTATAGACTATATCATATGAAGGTCTAAAATAGACCAATATTAGAATAAATTGTATGTTATCTCTTTTGCAGTGAATTATCAACGAGGAAGGTGTGGTATTTAAGAGTTAAACATAGTACAACTTGTGATAGAAAATTACCAGACCGCCACTAGCTCTGCTTTTAGATTTTTCGCGGACAGCTCCCGAGGTAACATAGTTGAAAGTGGATAAGATATCGGGTACATTAATGAAGTTATCCGTGAGCCATGTTTCACAGATACATAAAAAAGAAAAAGTAGGGGAGTAGTCGTTAAGGAATGTTTCTAAATTGGTTAGACCATGACGGTTCCAGAAGATGATTTCTAGCTGCTATAAATGAGTAGGATGAGTAGCAACAACTGATCTACCTCGTTTTGAATCAGATTGGGCAGAGGGAGATGTTTCTTCTTCTCTACGCCTTTTTGCGTCAGATTTAACAATAATGCATGGTACTTACATGATTTTTATAAGTGATTACGAGATGTGGTTCGCCTTTTGACTTACGCAACTTCAGTTCATTAACGACACTTAGATGTTCTTGTCGTTGAAGTGGAGTACGATCCAAGCTTAAGGATAAAGAAGGAAATTGAGAAGACTTAAATTTGCTGCGATTCTTGAATAACTCCATTGCGCTTTTGGTGTCAGGTAACTGACATAATAAAGGGCGAGGTTTTTTGGCAGAGCTGTCACCCAGCCTTAAGAAACTTGAAATGGTGTGGTTAAAAAACGGTAGGCATTCTTTTATAAGATTAGATACCGTGTCATTGTCATCGGTATCAGGGTTTTCTGAAAAACCAAAAAATATAACGTTACGGCTTCGATCGATTCGAGATTGAGCCTCGGAAACCAAATTACTGAGAGAATTTGACTCAATTTGCTTTTCCAACACCTCTATCCTTGCTTTAAGTTCCGCATTTTCACTTTGCAGAGAATTAATACCTTCAATGCAAAAAACAATTTTTTCCGCCTGTGCGGTTGCTAATTCAGTAAGTTTTTCAACATTGATGTTGCAACCATCCATTTTATTGTTAAGACCCTCAAGCTGCTTCATAATTAGGTCCAAGTAATCCGTAGTTAGTTGGGTCATTGTGAAAACAATTTAAGCAGATATCTCGGTGTTTAATAAATATAAAATGCTGCTAAATACGATCAAAAAATTGTGAAAGAGTAAAAAAAAAGAAGCAGGCGACACCGGGCACTTATGCTAGCATAGAACGCTAGGTCATACGGCTATAAAAGGTCACACACCATCGAAGCTAGGAATTCCACAAACAAAAAATATGCGAATAAATTTACATCAGATAAATTAAGACAAAATTTACCAATAACATATAGTATAACGATATAACTATTAATCAGATCCTGAATAGAAGAAATATATAGTATATAGAAAATAAAAATAACGAAGCTTACCAAATTTTTATAATGAAACAGACTAAAAAGTTTCCCACTTAAGCAAAACTGGATATAGAAGTTCTATTCAGAAGAAAATTGCACTATTGCATCAAGCTTAGATAAAAGCTGCAAGATAGAAAATCTAAGAATTATGAGTAAAAAGAGAACGAAAACTACACCGGAATATAATTGGAATGGTAAAATAGCAACGGGCTAAAATAGCAAAGCGATGTGAACTCGACGACGTCTCAATCTATTCTCCGAATATCTATTCCCGATATACGATACACACGATACCATACGATACACATTCCATTCTACAGGAACTGCGATCCTCGTGGTGGGCATTGTAACCCATCAAAGCCATCTCTTGTCGAGCGTTGTCAATGCGAAACATATTGCCGTATACCAAGGCACATCTGTATACCAAGGCACATCTATGTGTATATCTGTGGCTATACACATAGATTAAAGAAGTAAAGGCTATACATGTGCTTTTTAATTACGCGTTAAGGGTCATATACACTGATGCATGGCCGGCGATCCACATTATTTATTAAACCAGACTATAGAAAATGCATTTCTCATCACTATAATAACAATAAATTTATTGTTACTTACATTTATAGTAAAATTCTTAAATATAAAAGCTAGAATACAAAATATAAGAAACAATACATTATTATGTATCATTATGTGTACCTCACCAATTTAAACGTACCTTGACAGTAGCACTGAAATGCGCTGTAGTACAGCTCGTTTGTTAGTTCCAATAAAGTGGCCGGCATTAATTTGAATTCTCAATATCTTACTAAAACTAAAGAATTATGCATTTGTAGAATAATTGCAAATTAAAAATGTAATATCATTGAGTTTTGGTAGTTTTACGGTAGGTTGTTACTGACGTTCCCAATCTCCAATGACAATGGACGAATATAAGAAGAGCAATAATAGCTATTTGTGTATTAAGAGCGCAAAGTGATACTTTGTCGCGCGAGCCAGAATGTTGTCGTGCGACGCGATAGCGGAGCACGACAATCTGGCGAGAGCGACAAAAACACTTTGCGCTCGAAATACACACAAGATTTTTCCTACAATCGATTTTAAATTAAATTTTTGTTGCAAAAATGTAAAATTAATATTTTGACAACAAATAAAAATGTGATTATATCATCGGTAACCAAGACACGCTCATTTCTAAAAACAAAAACTATTGTTTTACTGCATTGTTTTGATTTAGCGAGCGATTTAGCGAGCGAACATTCAAATGTGCAACATTTATGGAAGGCGGGTGTAAATTATTCATTGTAATTTATTTTTGACATTAGAGCAGATAACTTTTGATTGAAAATATGACAGGTTGGATCCATGGCGCTATGATTAGTAGATACATTGTTTTTATGATGTTCATTGTAGTTAGTACAGTTAATACATTTCAGAATTTCTGCTTTACAGTCTTTAATTTCGTGCATTTCCGCACATTTTGGACATGTTAAAATAGACTTACATTCGTGCTTTTTGTGATTGTATTTTGAACATTTAAAACATCTATTAATATGAAAATGATCATCTATAGGACACCTTTTCCATCCTACATTAAGTAAATTTTGTTCCCCTGGTTTAACCATAATTTTTGAGTATACGCTTGGCTCTACTTCAATAACAACATTGTAAGTATATTCCCTTTCAATTTTCTTTACAATTTTTATTTGTAAGTTATCACAATTTAGAATATTAAGTTTTAGTATATTAGCTACAATTTCAGTATTTTCGGTTTCTCCTAAGTCCTTTTCTACGCCTCGGATAATCAACCGGGGTTTGAATATTTGAGATTTTGAAATGGTGTATTTTGAGCCGACCGTTTTTTCGAGATTAGTTTGTAACTTCTCAAGAGATTTTTTATCGTTGCACTCGATCAAAAAACCATTCTTAACTTCTTTAGTATTTTTTACACCAATGTTGAGAGACACTGGATCAATGGCAGCTTTAATTTCATTTTTAATAACTTCAGATTTAACAGAATTAGATTTAATAACTAACACATTTTTTTCATTATTATTATTTTTTGTCTTACAGTTTTTTACAACGTCTCTGTACGATGTTGGTGGCTTATCGGTACACATTCCATAGCCGACTACACTTGGGGACCTTGATAGAGTTTGCAATTTTTCACTTTGTAATGCATTAACTGTTCCTTGCTCTTCAACTAATTTAGTTAGAAGACTTACTTCTTTCTGCAGGCACTCATTTTCTTTTTGACTAAGTTGCAACTGGATTCTTGTTTCTTGATTAATGGCATTAGCTGGTGTATCACTTAGTATTTGTTTAACCACTGACGCACAGTTTTCACAAAACCAATTCACATTTTCAAAATCCAATACAAACTTTACATGCACATCTTTTATTTTAGCACAGTGTGCATGATACTTTTTACTGCAGTAATTACATATTACTAACTTATTATTAACAATGAAATTTTGGTCGCACTGAGAGCAATTTGTGTTCGCCACCATCGTCGGTGCGAAATCGATGTATGGATTCGATGTCTTCAGTACTTATATTATTAGTAAATTTATATTATCATTTCTTTATAATAAATAATGTAATTTTTTCGATCATTAGTAGTTCTACTACAACTTATGACTGACCTTTTTAATGGGCTTTGAATTTGCTGCACTGGTGTGACATGAGTGTAATTCTGTCTTGTGTTAACAAACAAGTTAAACAAAGACATGATACAGTAAAGGTGCAGCAGTCAAAGAATCATATACACCAACAAGCACACTTAAGGCTGCTTTAAAAATGGGCTTAGCCAAAAGCCAGATCAAAATGAGAATAACACTAATACCATACCTATTTATTTTTTGTTTTTAAAAGATTCGTATAGCTGATTTTAGAGCAAAATTCAATATAGTAGATGAGACCGTTAATTAGTTATTAAGATTTAACAGTATTTATTTTAGTTCTATAATCTGATCATAGATGGCTAAAATTAAGTCAAAACACTGTTAAAATGTTAATAACTTATTAATGTTGCTTCATATAACATGAAATTTTACCTTACTAAATAAAATACTTCCTCTACGAGAGAAGTAAAAAAAAATAATTTGTCAGAATCTTCAAAAAGCGAAATAAAAATGTTACTGGTATTCGTGTTATTTACTGTAAAGCTCAGCTCTCAGCTAGGCCCGATTTTAACGCAGCTTTAAGCCAATTGTATAGTGTCAAGTTTTTTAGTGACGTCAGAGCCATTAGATGGCGCTAGAATAGTATCGGTACCATAATTTTGCATCTACCACTATTTTGTATTTGTTTCTGTGATAGAAATAGAAAAGTTTATGATTTACGTCGCTTCAAATATTCTAATTTTTTTCTTTGATAACACCAATCAAATTTACTGTACCTTCAAGTAAGTTTTAACAGCGCCATCTTATCAAGTGGGTAACACCACTCATGTTGTGTTACCCAAAAGCAAAAAGCGAAGCACGCTGAGATTAAAGGTTTTTTATTGCAAATGCGCTTTTTCGTGTATATGAGTTCTTTGCACCAGTGCACCAACTTAAAATCACTATAATTAAATAAATTAAAAGTGGCTGATACAAGAAGAACAATTAACAAGATTGCTAATCAGCCTGGAATGAAGCCTAGTCCAAATATGAAGCTGGCGGCGACGTAGAAAGATAATATGAAATATTATTTTCCTACTATTACCTATTTTTTTCTACTAAAAAATAAAATGTTAAAATTAATATTAATTATTTATTAATTAAATGAATGAATATTTTTGGCGTTGAGTATTTGGTCGGATTACTGAAGAATCTGATCTACTGAAGCTCGGGATTACCGAGACGAGACTGCATTTGTAATACAATCTAATAATGCCATACACAAGTGCAGAAAAACGCGTTATTTAATCAATTCAAGTGGCGCATCCCTAAGTGATGAGATTCATCATACATAATTGTTCAGTAGGTGCTATTGAATAGAATTAGATCATATTTAAAGACCATTAAATGTTAATAATTGATAAATATTAGTTTTTTGTGTTACATTTATATATTACAAAATTTAATTTAAGATTCGTAGTCACCTATGCGAAGACTGGTCAACTATTCAAAATAAAATCTGTAATATGGTTAACAATCAATTTGCTTTAAAATTAAAAATAAACAAATATATAAATTGATATTAATTATAATCATATATTTTTGACAAATGACGATATGTACAAAGTTATTGATAGACTAACTTTTTCAAATAATGAAATAACCGCCTTCCTGTGAGAGCTGCCAAAAAAACAATTGCAGATTTGGATAGGTCATAATACTATCTTTCATTTGAAATTAAACTCATTTGGTAAGGTATGTCTGAAATTGGGTAATTACAATTATTGATAAAATTGGTAAATTTCTTCTTATGCAACCAGTAGTACATTTGTTACCACCTTCCTGTGAGGGTTGCCAAATCCTTTAGTAATGTGGAATGGTCAAAAAAAACGTTTACTTTGGTATGTAACATAATTGGTAAGGTACGTCAGAAAGTCCGTATCTTTCATTTGCAATATAACTCATTTGGTACGTCAATAGTGGTAATATTAATTTTAAATATACAAATACGAGCTATTTGCTTAATTTTACGACATTAAAACGCAGGTTTGCATATACAATTTAATATATTGTATTTTAAAACACTGTGGATTAATAATAAATTAGTTAAAAATAAAATATATTTCTTTTGATTTTCCGTGGTGGAAAAGTTATTGATAAAAGTTATGATAGTTCACTCCGGAAAGTCCTTGGGGGGTGCCGTATATACCATATGTTGGACAACCTTCCTGTAAACATAGTAAACAATGTATGCAACCATCGATATTTCTTCCGAAACATTTTAGCTTCAGTATTTCGTTGTGCTTTTACAAATGCCATGTATTTCTCTAACTTTTCGTCCAGTGTTCTTGCTCACTGACGTGACATTGGACAGGCCTATGTCGAAGTTTTCAAAACAC
This sequence comes from Cryptophagus acutangulus, assembly GCA_963556235.1. Classification (NCBI taxonomy): domain Eukaryota; kingdom Metazoa; phylum Arthropoda; class Insecta; order Coleoptera; family Cryptophagidae; genus Cryptophagus; species Cryptophagus acutangulus. The sequence goes on along the minus strand of OY744557.1, from coordinate 2,540,057 downwards.
TGGTATTAACTAACAGCACACTGACAGTTGAGACTAAAACATTGGAAGTTCCAGGTTTGACCACGGGTGTCACTTTGTTTGCTAGCTTACTAGTAATCCATGAAAAAAAATATATTTTAAACCGTGGTGCAATTATCAATTTTCTATTTAATAGTTTGTCATAGATGGTGCTCAGCGTCTCCGCCCTAATTTTGACATTTATCAATTGTCAATAATAAGCTGCTGTAACAGACTGAATACAATGTATTATTTAATATAGACTCACAGAAATAAGTTATATCACCAGTATTTATGGAAACTGAATAGCGAAATAAATTATTGCTTATTGGCCGGTAAGTCTTATTCACATTTTGCCGCTGCAATTTATCAACTCAGTTTTATTTTTTATTTTTTAGTAAACAATCACAAATATCAAACATGTCTCGACCAGTGAGTCAAAACGAACGTAAAATCGCCGAAAAGCTAATAATCCTCAACGATCGCGGCGTTGGAATGTTGACTCGTATCTACAACATCAAAAAAGCGTGTGGCGATGCCAAATCGAAGCCAGGCTTTCTGTCCGACAAAAACCTAGAGTCTTCAATCAAATCCATCTGCAGACGATTTCCTAACATCGATGTAAAAAGCCTTCAACCTATTCACGGACTACGCAACGAAATTATTAAATCACTATCTCTGTACTACTACACGTTCGTCGACTTGCTCGACTTCAAAGACCATGTGTGTGAATTGCTCACCAGCATGGACGCGTTTCAAGTTGAACTCGACATATCCTTGAATTTTGAACTCACTAAACATTATTTAGACCTAGTGACAACTTACGTCAGCTTGATGGTGCTTCTATCGCGGGTGGAAGACCGTAAGGCCGTTCTTGGCCTATTCAACGCCGCTTACGAGATTGTACACAGCACGCCCGATCAAAGCTTCCCACGCCTTGGTTCGATGATAATGGACTACGATATACCTTTCAAAAAACTATGCGAAGAGTTTGTGCCGCACGCCCGACTGCTCGCGGCGGCGCTAAAATCGCTAATTCCTGTGTTTACACCGCGCAATGTTTCAGCAGACGTTTGGCGTGCCGATCAGAAATTAAGTTTGGTTGGCATTCCGGGCATGCTATTAAAACCGGTCGTAACTGATCGCATGTCATGCGAGTATCTGTCGCTCGACACCATGGAACGTTGGATCATTTTCGGAATTCTATTGATCCACACTTGTCTACAGCAAGAGCATTACAACAAATTGTTTTTGAATGCACTGAATTCGTCGTGGGTCATTCCACTATTTCGCGACGAAGTAGTGCATATTCATCAGTATGTTATTTCGTTTTTTGATACGCTCAAAGGGTACAGCAAGCGCATCTCCGAAGTGAAGGAGTGCTACACTGTGGCCGTACATAAGGCCGGCTACAGTCATCGAGAGCGACGAAAGTTTCTTCGCACAGCCCTGAAAGAGTTGGGGCTGATTTTCATGGATCAGCCTGGACTGCTTGGCCCCAAGGCTTTAATGATCTTTATGGGTTTGTGTTACTCGCGCGACGAAGTTTTGTGGCTGTTGCGACATAATGATAATCCGCCAACGCAGAAGACAAAAGGGAAGTCGACGGAGGATCTGGTAGACCGACACTTGCCTGAGTTGCTTTTCCACATGGAGGATTTGCGAGTTTTGGTGCGTAAATACAGTCAAGTTATGCAGCGCTATTACGTGCAGTATCTAGCACACTATGACGCTATTACGCTGCGCGATCAAATGCAGAAAGTACAAGGATTCTCGGAGGATGAAAGCATGATTTTGTCGTCTTTTTGCAATACGATCAGCCCGGTTTCGGTTAAGCAAGTGGAGGAGAATGAGACTTTCAATTTTTTTGCTTTGCGCTTGGATTGGTTTAGATTGCAGGCCTATATGTCCACTGCTAAATCTTCAGTTCGAATTGTAGATAGCAAACCATTGGCACAGTTATTAGACACTGTTCAGTTTCATACAAAGATGGTTGACAACTTGGACGAAATGTTACGCGAAACCTCTGATTTGTCAATTTTCTGTTTCTACAATCGCATCTTCGAAGATCAGTTCCACATGTGTTTAGAATTTCCAGCGCAGAACCGATACATTATTGCGTTTCCTTCGATTTGCAGCCATTTCCAACATTGTACCCACGAATTGTGTCCAGAAGAACGTCACCACATCCGTGAGCGGAGCCTGTCAGTAGTGAATATGTTTCTTGACGAAATGGCGAAAGAAGCAAAGAATATTATCACCGCAATCTGCGACGCACAGTGTAAAATGTCTGATCAATTGCTGCCAAAGAATTGTGCTCATTTAATCGCACAACAAATAAACCGAAAGAAAAAGGAAAAGAACAAGAAAAACACGATTGAAATTGAGAAACCTGGCAAAGAGAGTTATAGAAAAACTCGCGAAAATTTAACAACCATGGATAAGCTGCATATGGCTCTAACCGAGTTGTGCTACGCAATCAATTACTTTTCAAATATTAATGTTTGGGAATATACTTTTGCACCTAGAGAGTATCTACATCAGCACTTAGAAACCAGATTCATCAAGGCTTTAGTTGGAATGGTTATGTACAATCCCGATACTAATGAAATTGCTAAACCATCAGAACTACTCGTTTCAGTTCGATCATACATGAATGTTTTACAAACCGTTGAAAACTACGTTCACATCGATATAACACGAGTTTTCAACAATTGCTTGTTGCAACAAACTCAACCTTTGGACACCAATGGCGAGAAATCAATTGCCGCCATTTACACGCAGTGGTACTCTGAGGTTCTGCTACGTCGTGTCAGTGCGGGCAATATAGTTTTCTCCATGAATCAGCGATCATTTGTTAGTCTGACAGGTGAAGGTTCTATTCCATTTAATGCTGAAGAATATTCCGACTTGAATGAGCTCCGTGCATTGACTGAACTAATTGGACCTTATGGTATGAAACAGTTAAGTGAAACTTTAATGTGGCATATTGCAAGTCAAGTCATTGAGCTAAAGAAATTAGCGGAACTGAATAAGGAAGTTCTCTTGCAACTGCGAACTAACTTCGACAAACCGGAAATAATGAAAGAACAATTTAAGAAGTTAAACAACGTCGACAATGTTTTGCAGCGTATGACAATTGTTGGAGTAATTTTGAGTTTTCGTCATTTGGCGCAGAGTTGTTTGACTGATGTACTCGAACAAAGAATTCCATTTCTGTTAAGTTCGATTTTAGATTTTCGGCATCATTTACCAAGCGGCGATCCAATGAAGATTGTTGATGAAATGACCTCAGCTGCTGGTCTACCTTGTAAAGTTGATCCAACATTGATAGCTGCATTGAAAGTGCAAAAGAACGAAGCCGAGGGCGAGAGCGAGCATTTGTTGGTGTGTTTGTTAATGGTATTTGTTGCTGTTTCCATTCCGAAATTGGCTAAATCTGATAATAGTTTTTACCGAGCTTCACTCGAGGGTCATACCAATAATATTCACTGCATGGCTTCAGCTGTAAACTATATTTTTGGCGCTCTTTTTACCATTTGTGGACAAGGCGATATTGAAGATCGTATGAAGGAATTTTTAGCACTAGCTAGTTCAAGTTTGTTACGGTTGGGACAGGAGGCTGATAAGGATGCAACGAAAAATCGAGATTCAGTATATTTATTACTCGATCAAATTGTGCAAGAATCACCTTTTCTCACTATGGATTTATTAGAATCTTGTTTTCCGTATGCCCTTATTCGAAATGCTTATCACGATGTTTATAAATTGGAGCAAAATTTATAAATTGTTCTATTTTAACAATGTATGCGTGTATTGTTACAATAGTTATTTTTTAATTGTTTATTTATTTTATTAAAATATTGGTTATTCTTATTAGTTAGTATACTCTACAAAATCCTCTTAAAAACTCGCGTCGGCGTTAGTTATGAGTGACGCGCGGTATCAATGAAAGTAAAAATTGAGAGAATATCTATGTTTTTGTAAGGAAAAATCGAAGGAAGAATTTTACATTTTTATACAATTGAACTAAATAAAATAAAACCCAGTTGTATTAAATTTTAATTTATCATACAATAAATATATTTTCGAGCCATTTCTGTTATAACTTTTTTTTTAATGTTGGTGTTGTATATTGATTTTTTTTTAAATTATTTTCGTGTTATATTAATGATTTATTAAATTTGAATCAATTAAATAGTAGTTTACTAATATTAAAATATTATTCAGTTATATTTCTTTAATCTTTATATAAATAAAATCATACTGCACTAAAAACTAGTATTCAGGCTGGGGTTCCACGAAAACACAACCAGACGAAAATCTATCCAGCAGGTGCTGCCCTCAAGAAAGGTGAGGCCATTCGCTGAATTTTACCTTCTATTGGAGTGTAATGAGACTGAACTTTGATTTTACGGTTTTCTACTCAAGGTGGCTTAAGTAAGATCAAGCCATAAATAAAAATCAGTAACTCCGTATAGTCTGTCCAAAAAGTACGAAGAGTGGAGCAAAAAATAAGCGGCATTTAGTCAAAGGATGTTCAATACACTATTACCTATAAGTGGTCTAGCTTAGTCGATACTATTTACATGTTAAAGTTTAAGAAAATGTATAGTTTTTGATGTGCACCCATACTATTTTACAACCAGTCAAATGCAGTATGCTTATATCGAAATATACATATACATCGATGGTGTGGTTATATTTACGACCGGTGTGGTCTACTGGATACCTCGAGCAAGTTTATTACGCACTTAAAAATAAGTGGGCCCAGTGGCGTAGCATGAAACTATTTAAATACTTTCAAAATGATAACAATAAAAACAACTAACACAATAAAAACAACTAAAACAACTAAACAACAACTAAAAATTAAGCACACTTCAAAATGACTGAAAAATCAACATCAAAATTCTGTTTTTCACTTTGCATTAATCACTTAAACTGTCACTACTGTCGTTATCATTTCCTACATTTATGATTATTGGATCAATTATTCGATCAATACGGATATCCAAATCCCAGATTCTGTCTTCCAGAGAAGAAAAAATACAAATAATTAAATGATACTACAGTAGTAGTAGTTCTGTACAGGAAGTAATTGGCAAATTTAGTTTGGCAATTGAAAATAGACCGCCCCACGGTATCCCTACTTAAACCACTTCTACTTAAAGATCCGCCCGTGGGTCTGCCCGTCTACGCGCTACTATTATTACAAGCTACTGTTTTAAACCCTATAAAAATGCACGCCCCTGGAACGGCTGTCACAGCATGATTTATCGCTCTTCGTACTTTTTGGACCGACTATAGTCACGCGAGTAAAATAACTACCCACTCCACACCGTAATCGGTTGGACAATTCGTACGCATTTCCATGATTCAATAAAGATAGGTTGGCTTAAGCGAGGGCCCAAATTCGTCATTTATGCGCAATGCTCCCAGATATCGAACATGCACGATCTTTCCCGATTTGCGTTTAAAATTTAACATTTACAGCTTAGGCGATATTCACATTTAGCGGTTTACTTGAAGGAAAATAATTAAAGTTAATCACATTAATGATGTTGATAAATGTAAATAATCTTTAAATTGTTTCATTAGTCAGTTAAAACAACTTTAGAGGGAGTTTTTTTAATTTACATTGGGTTTTAAATAAACTTGCTTTAAATAACGTTATGAATGCGGACGCTGCTTAAGATTTTACATGACAATTGAAATAAATTTGAGGTTATACTTGAATTTACATTGTTATATTCACGGTGAAAACAAGTGATAATGCCTAGTTGTGCAGTGAGAGTTTGTAAAAACAACAATAAGAAAACCAAGGGACGTAGTATTCCTTATCATCGATTTCACAAGAAAAAGCAGCTAATTAAAAAATGACTTGAGGCTTGCAAACTATTAAACAAATAATAGAATAAAACATTCAGTTACTATTTGAAATTCTACTGGTAGATTTGACACTCGAAATTAAACAACACGACACAGCGACACGTGTTTACATTCAAACATCTTAGAATTCGCGGGTAAATGTTCGGTAGGTGCTCGGTTAAGTTCGTATTGTGGGAGCCGAATTTCAAATGGCATTAAAATCCCGTCTGCGTAGACTCGGGTTTGCAGCCAACCTATCTTTATTGAATCATGCGCATTTCGTACGCGCCATGGTTCAACCATGGTACGCACCTATTATTCGCTCTACACTGTTGCCACATAGTTTAGCATTAATGAGATTCTCAATTCGCGTTCCCTTTGGAAACTGGCCTTTTTAAAATAATAATAACAATTCTGCTTGCCTTGTGCTAAAGCGTTTTGTTTTTCTGTTAGGAATTTTATTAAGTATATGATTGATATTGACGAGCCATAAGACACGTATACGTACGAAGTTGAAATTTAGAATACAATTTCTTTGTAGGGTAATTTGTAATTCTTTGTTAATATTGAATACATGTTAATCCTAGAAATCGCTTATTTTAATATTTTGAGTAAAATTACACTAAATCTGAGTTAAAACTTTGCATCTAGCGGCTGAAAACAACCCCCCAAACTTAAAGTATACACAGGAAGTTGAAATTTGGTATATAAATAATACTATTTACGATGAAAAATGTAAAATATATACTATTGAATTTTTAAAAATTATTCTTAATGGATTAAAATAACCCTCTAAATATTCAAGAAATATTGATATTAGAAACTGCTTACTTTTTGAAAAACGGCAAAACATGTCAACTATATTTTATTATTTTTCTTACACTTGTCCAACTTAACATTTTCCATCTATTAGTACACACTATAATTAACACCAATGAAGTTAATGTGACGTCATGACTATTTATGACGTGTTCCAAAAGTTCTGAATAGAGTATATAGCGTTTCATTACGTCACTGAGCTCACCTTTTGCAGACGGTGATAATTATAGTAACACTAGTTGGCTAACCAGTAAGAACACAGACCTAACCTATACTTCTTAGTTAAAAACTTGACAGTTTGTTATGTCATCGGTCATTACGTAATCGTCTAGCGTCGTCTTTTGTCACACGCATACTCTTCTCTTTCAAGGATACTCTCTCTCTCTCTCTATTTTTGTTAAAATTTTTATTGACCGTTGATTTCAGTTGATATTAAAATTACACCATAAATTAATAATTATACTTTTAATAGACTTTATAATTAATTATTTTTAATCGAAAATAAAATAATTAAAATTAATCATTGTAATTTTTAAGTTAATAATTAATTAATTTTTACAAACAAAAGTCCATAGCCGATTGTTTTTGGGACATAAATATTCGGTACTTCTAATACCGTCCGCGAAGGGCTATTATATTAAAGGTAATGTTTTTTCATACTGCAAAACGTCTCTACGAATAATTATCATGATTATTTTGTAATTATATTAATTTTATAACGAGATTAAATTATAAATAATTAATGATAGGAATGTGATAATAATTTTTATCTATTTACGTCTTTAATGAAGCTATAACAGCACCAAAAGTAGTGTCGAAATAGAAAAAGGAGTGCTTTAATAGCCGTAGGGTATAGTATATTGTGTAACAAGTGTGGAAAATTGCCAATTTCTCACGAGTGTGAGTTTGCCAGCACGAGCCGCAGGCGAGTGCGTAAATCACACGAGTGAGAAATTAACATTTTTGCACGTGTTGCACACTATACTTTTTCTATGACTACACTACTTTTTTATTAAATTTAATATTTATAATAACTGCTTATTTATATAAAGTCAATCGCCTGGAATAATAATTCAATCGTCAATTGTCAAAACAAAATTCGTCTCGACGATTACATGACGTGTACGAGCAATGCGCATGTGTAGTGTGGGGTATAATATCCCACGGCCATATCTTACGGCATGAACAATTGCCTACTTTCTCATTTAGCAACTTATATGCACAAAATGCTCCATTTTATGGTGGTCGTAGAAAAATTTATTTTTGTAATGTTGGTAGTAAGTATACAATTATTCAATCTGTCAAAAAACTAAAGGTGTTTTTGGAAACTTATAATAATCTTTCACTTGTTTCATCAATGTCACCGACTAACATAAAATTTCCTAGGTTTTAAAATTGCAGTTTTCGCATTAAAATAACAGTAAAAAATGCGTAAAATAGTATAAAAAACGTGTTTCAGTCAAATTATTGCCCTTGTGCTTTAAAACTTTAAACTTAAACTCGTGCAATAAAATTGGTTTTATGAAACATGTTCTTTAAGATACTATTAATTGTTGAGGGGCCGGAATTAAAGCGAGAGGATTTACTAAAGTAAGGAATACATTGCAAACATATAGAACAACAGCAGCGAGCCATTCGAGAAGGCTGTTGCGCAGACCCGCAGATTCAAGGCTGGTGTCGCTAGTAGCACACCGCTTACAACATAACATATGAAATATCCCTAACACTATTGACATTGGAATCTATTTAAATAATCGCGCGTACACTCCAAGGATAGATTGTATTTCTAGTTAAACATTACTAATAAAGAATATAGACAACAAAATTAATTAAATAATATACGAACAATACTTTGAAGAAAACATCAAATTAACAATTTAGATGAACAAGTTATGATTCTGTGACATTTAACATATTCATCGAATTCCTAAATGTAACAAACAAATTAAAAGGCAAAGCTTTAGTAAAGATATCAGCAATTTGCATTTTGCTGGGTACAAATTCTAGTTCAATTTTTCCACGGCTATACTTCTCGCGTACAATATGATACCGAACGTCAATGTGTTTGGTGCGATGATGTGATGATGAAAAACAGGGTTTTTGATTAAGAGGAGGTTTTACCTAGCATGAAATGTCTGAATGTTTAAACAATGTTTTTTGATTGCTTTTTGTTTTATTTAGCATGAAATGTCTGAATGTCTGAATTTGGCCTCTTACCCCAACTCCGTCACGCCCAGCGATGACGGAAAACTAATGCTTGTCAGTTTTGCTTTAATTTGCGATCCAAAATAGTGAAAACAAGCGTTCGTAATTCAAATGCCATTTTCACAATTTATCATTCAAAGATTTAAAATTTTCAGCATGTGTAGATTACTAGTAGCACTACTAGGACTACATAGATACTTTTTCGATATTTATTACTGATTTTCTAGAAATAAATAGCAAGAGTTGATAAAAACAAAGACCTTTTTCAACGCTTTCCATTTTCAAAATAATTTTATTTAAAAATTTCGGTTTTGACATTTCCTAGAACCACGTATTTTTAAAATATGGTTCAAATTTGATAACAATTTATAGTCCAGTCAAGTTAGCTCAAAATATACGAAATAACTACAAAAAATGTATGACAGAATTTTTTTGTAAATAGTTGGAGGGTCCTTTGGAGAGTATAAATCCACAAAATGCACACTCGTAGGGGTTGAGGCTTTTTTTTAAATTTACAAAATAAGGTCCTTTGGAGAGTATAAATCCACAAAATGCACACTCGTAGGGGTTGAGGCTTTTTTTTAAATTTACAAAATAGGGTGAATAGAGATTACTTGGCTCCTATTGATCGTAGAATTGTTTTTTTGTTTTATAGAGTTGTTTTTTTTGTTTTATGTTTTTTACTCGGTTTTTTGTTCTTATTTGTAAACTGTTGTTCTAAAATATCTTTTTCGCTGTGAGAGTTACCAAAAAACTTTCTAATTGAAAGTTGTAGAGAATATTTTTCTCTATAAAAACAAAAAAGAAAAACAATTCTACGACCAATAGGAGCCAAATAATCTCCATTCACCCTATTTTGTAAATTAAAAAAAAGCTTCAACCCCTACGAGTGTGCATTCAACCCCTACGAATGTCATACATTTTTTGCAAAAAAAATCTAACTTGACTGGACTATCAGTCAATATTACAAAAATGGCATTTCAATTACGAATGCATGATTATCAGTAAAAATTAGACTGGTAAAACCTTGCCTTAACTTAATTGTACTTTGATTATCTACACATAGTTCTATCGCGTGTACACTTTCACCTAACTTATTTAATATTTGAGAAAGCCAAATTCCTTCCTGTACGCCTCTGAAGCTGCGATATACTCAGTTTCGGCAGTTGAACACGTCACACATTGTTGTCGTTGCGTTCTCCAGGTAATGGCTCCATCATTTGCTTTGAATATATAAGCGGAAGTCGTTGTAGAATGTCGCCCACAAAGTCAGCGTCTGAATAGCCTACTACATTCAGATTGTTTCCAGTTTCATTTTAGATGCCGAAGTTCTTAGTGTCCTTTAAGTACTTTAGCACGCGGTTTGCCGCGTTCCATCAATGAATTACATTTATTTATTTAATTACGGGACTTGCCCAAGAGGATACATGTAAGGTACAAAATAATTTAAATATACATATAAAATGTAAAAACACAAAGATAAAGATAAAAATACACAATACACAAACAAGACAAAAAACGAGACGAGGCAGAAATGTAAACAACAACAAAAAAGTGTAAAACAGCAATCAAACAAAAACAAACTACAAGCGCTTTTTAAGGCTCAAGAGCGAACAGTTGAATAGATCGATTGACGTCGTGTTAGCATTACGCGAAATACGGTTAATTGCGTGATTAGTGCAAAAATTGGTTTTATAAGACTTTGTGTGAAAAGTGCGACTGTTTCTAAGTGGTCTAGCTGGTACATAAAAGGATACGAGTGCAATAAGGTCAGGACTATCAATAATATTATTAATGATTTTGTACATCAATAAAATATCGCTGTTAATCCGCCTTTCCGCCAAAGTGCGCAAATTTAGTGAGTTCTGTAAAAATATATAATCTTTTTGCTCTTTTGGTATTCCCATTTTAAAAGACACGTAAGTTAAAAATTTCTTTTGAATTCGCTCAATCCTGTCAATATGGCACTTGGAATATGGTGACCAAATATTCGACGCATATTCAAGATGAGATCTCACCAATGAATTAAAAAGTATTTTGAGGCAGCTCAAATCGAAGAAATCTTTAGTGTGTCTTTTAATAAAACCTAAACATTTTAGTGCTTTGCTACATATGCCCTGTATATGAAGATCAAATGACAGATTAGACTCGAATATAATCCCTAGATCGCGGATGCTTGAAACTGTATTTAGAATTAGCCCATTTAGATAAAGGTTGCATTCCAATGGTTTTTTTTTCCTATTAAAACATATGTGAGAACATTTGTTAGTGTTAAGGCTTAGTTTATTCGAGTTGCACCAACAAGAAAAGTTGTCTAAATCCCTCTGAAATTTTAAGATGCAATCGTTGCTCTCGATTGTAGAGAACATCTTTGCATCATCCGCAAACAGTAAGACTTCACAAAATTCAAAGACATCTACAGCATCGTTCATAAATATGTTAAACAATAGTGGTCCCAGGTGTGAACCTTGTGGTACTCCAGAAGTGGCATGCATTTCTGTTGAGTACCCACCATTAACATGAACAATTTGACATCGATTGTATAAATATGAACGAAACCAGGACAGCATAGGGTCAACGATACCAAATTTGCTCAGCTTTAAAAGGAGTACTGAATGATTTAGTTTATCAAACGCTTTTGAAAAGTCGGTGTAGACTGAATTGACTTGTTTTCCCCTGGAAACGGCACTGGCTATGTAAGATTCATAAATGAGCAAATTTGTAACTGTGGAGCGTCCTTTACAGAACCCATGCTGTTCCTTAGCTATACGGTTTTTGAATAATACGGACAGCTTTTCTGTTAGCAATGATTCGAGCATTTTAGGTATTGTAGACATAATTGAAATAGGTCTGTAATTGACAATTAAGCTTCTCGTGCCAGATTTGAAAACAGGCGTAACATAGGAAGTTTTCCATACATCCGGAAAACTGCCAGTTGTTAGTGACAAATTGAATAACAACCATAAGGGTCTGGAAAAGGCAAAAGCACAACGATTGAGAACTAAAGGTGGAATATTGTCCGGTCCTTTACCCTTCCTAATGTCTAATTCATTCAGCTTGTGCAAAATTTCCGATATGGTAAACGAAAAACAGCTGACTAAATTAGTAGATTCTGGAATATTAGAGTGTGAGTCTGAATTGTCATCATTAGGTTCATATACAGTGGCAAAATGTTCCTTAAACAGCTCACTAATTGAGTTAGCCGTGCTGGCCGTGGAATTGTTCAAAGTCATAGTAGCCGGAATTTGATTTTCCGATTTGAGGCTGTTAATATAGTGCCAAAACTGCTTAGCATCGTCTTTGATTGAGGTTTCTACCCTTTTAATATGATCCTTGTAACAATACTCGACATGTGATTTACAAGCTGATCTGAGTTTGCTGAACGTTGCATAATCGTTTTCAGAGCCGGATATTTTGTATTGCCTATGCGCTGAACGCTTCAATAAAATTCCTTGTTTCAAATCGATGCTAATTCTTCCATGATTGTTAAGAAAACGTCTGAGGACATTAGTGATGTATAGGCAATATCAGGTCGAGCTGCTGTGGCGGCAAATATTAAAGAGCCCACGATCTCACAATATGGTACAGTTTCATCCATTGGTTGAGTTTCAGGTTCGATTAGACAGGCATTTGGATCACCTGGTAATTTGCAGCCAATATATTCTGTAAGTTTAAAACGATGTAGCATACATTCAATAAATGCACTTACGCTTATTGAGATTGATCCAGAATTTTTATCGCGTTTGATTTCGAGTCCGACAAAACACCCAGGTTTCCCAATAACTACTTCGAATGTGGACTGCAGTTGCTTCGATAATTTGGATAGTACGGTTTTGTTTTTTGCTAGCATTAATCCATCATCAACGTATAAGACCAGTGTTACCATTTCTCCATCAAATTCGCTTCTATATAGACATCTGTCCGTTTGACATTAGATTAAACCATTACTATTCAGATAGTGATTGAATTTTGAATTCCACCAACGTGGAGCCTGTTTCAGTCCGTACAGTGATTTGGTAAGGTTGCGTGCTATTCCAGATTCAACATTTACACCAGGGGGAGGATCTATGTAAATTTCTTCTTTTATTTCGCCATAGAGAAAAGCTGTTTTCACATCGAATTGAAAAATTTACAGCTGTCTTTTTGAAGCTAAGGTTAACAAAACTCGAATAGTGTCATATCTTGTTGTTGGAGCAAAGGTTTCATTATAATCGATTCGTTTGACAAAAAACCTTTGGCACACAGGCGAGCTTTGAAAGGTACATTGTTTCCATTTAGTAAGTTCTTGGTTTTGAAAACCCATTTCGATCCTATGCATTTCTTATCAGGTGGTAATGCTGTTAACTCCCACGTTTTGTTGACTTCTAAGGAATGTAATTCTTCATTGGTTGCTTTCTTTCAATCTTCTTTTTCGGTGCTTTCTAAAGCTTCATAATACCTTTGTGGTATGTTGATTTTGGTAAGATTCAGTTCATTTTCCATCCTACAATCTTCTAAACGTCCTGGCTTTCGAATATTTTTTCTTTGACGTAAATTGTATGAAGCGTTTTCTAAAACAATTGGATTGTTATTCTCTAATTGCCTTAGTTTAAGTTGAATGTCCTTATTTTGTGACTCCGGCAAGGTTTCATCGTCAAAATTATCCACATCTTCAGTTTCCCGTTCACTATCAGTATCAGACTCATCTAGATGCCTCTCAATACAAAGTTTTTCTTTGAACAATTTATTGCATTTTCTTTGTTAAAGATAACATGACGAGAAACTATCACTTTTCCAGTAGTTGGATTTTTTTTTTCAGGATTTAGCCCTCCTGGGGCAAGGCGATTAGCTTTCGCCTTTTCGCCTGTACATATACAAACATTTAACTTTATTCCCCCGTTGTGAGAAAATATCTCACAACGCTCTTGCTCTTCACCAGGATTTGAACCCGGGACCAACAGATTGCGAGTCGGTGTCTGCACCTCACGTCCACTGTGGTCGGCTTAAATAGTTGGATTAAATAGTCTATAATTGATCGAATTAGCTTCATAGCCGACAAGCACCAGTTTTTCACTTTTCTTATCCAGCTTCTTACGCAGATTGTCGGGAACATGTAAATAAGCATCACAGCCAAATACTTTCACATGTTTTAATCTTGGTTTCGTGCCCGTCCATTGTTCAAATGGTGTTGAATCCTTGGTCTGAGTGGTAGGTGTTCTATTTAGCACTTATACTGCTGTATTCACAGCCTCTGCCCAAAGTTTCAGAGGCATGTCTTTGTTTAATATCATAGCACGCACACTTTCAACAATTGTTCGATTTTCTCGTTCACAACGACCATATGGAATCTACACACCATTTGCTATGGTGTGTAGATTCCAGTAGTTTCCAGAATAATTCCATTTACTTGAAGCAGTTCATTTATCCGCAGATTGATGTATTCAGTTCCGTTATCCGTAGGTATTCGTTTCATGTTGCAACCAAAGTTATTGTACACTAATTTGATAAAATCGCGAAAACATTCATAAACGTCACTTTTGTGTTTGATGAATCTAATCTCACAATAACCGCTACTGTCATCTTTGAAAAGAACAAAGTAGCTCGAACCACCCACTGACTCGACTTTCATTGGCCCGCACACGTCACTATAAAAAAGTTCACCAATTTTTGTTGCGTATCGTTTAATTGGCGCGAATTTCTTTAACTTTCGCAGAAAATTTTTTCGCTCTTACTTAATTTTGCGCCACCAACAAGTTCTTTTGAAAACTACTCTTTCAACGATAGCGTATTTATATGTCCTAGTCTCTCCTAGTTTATATGTCCTAGTGCCACTGTCTTAATGTTCCCGACGCCACTGCATTTGCTTCGCGTGTTACTGCTTCGACCCGAATCCACATTCTGTTGAGATTGTTGCTATCCTGAGTTGCACATCCCACTAGTATATTATTTTTGTAAAAATCCGCCCTTGTATCTCCCTTAACTATAGTAAAACTCTTACTAGTTATTGCACCTTCGGAAAATAATTTTCTTCTTAATCCTGGAATTCTTAAACTTCCTCAAGAAGTTAAATTTTCGATCGTTTATCTTGATTCTTTTGCAGACAGCCACGCCTGTCTAAACGGCCAATGCTTCGTTGATAGAGAGCTCAGGATTTTGGTGATAATTGCCATATTATTGATTGTGTCTCCGGACTCTTTTATTCGACGAGCTACACTTTGGATCTTGGAAATATGCTGTGCAACTGAATCTGTAATTTCCATTTTGTATTGGTAAAATCTTTCATGCACAATCATTTTATTTGTCTCGGCTTTTTGTTTATAAATGGAATCTAGCTTACCTATTATTTCTTTGGACGAATTGCAGTTCTCAACTAGCGATACTTGATTCAGATCCATTGCCAATGTCAAAATAGACATTGCCACGGCATCGCCTTTGTTCCACTTAGTGATTTCTGCAGCATTTTCTGGCTTCGTTACTGTACCATCCACTAATCCATAGATTCCTTTGGCACGTAGCGCACATTTTATTTGGAACTTCCACTGACGATAGTTTTCTCCATTGAACTTGCTGACTTCCACTAGGTTACCAATATTTCCTATTAGGACTCGTAATCCGACGAACTATTTCAACACGATTCAATGAGAACGTCTACCGCACGGTAACTAACTACTTTTCGACCTCTTACACACTTTTCAACTACAGCGAACTGGGGCCATAACCTGTTTAGGGGCTGGAATTAAAGCGAGGAGGATTTACTAAACTAAAGAATATATTGCAAAACAACAGCAGCGAGCCATTCGAGAAGGCTGTTGCGCAGACCCGCAGAATCAAGGCTAGTGTCGCTGGTAGCACACCGCTTACAGCATAACATATGAAATATCCCTAACACTAATGACATCGGAATCTATTTAAATAATGGCGCAAACATTAATGCATTTATTTTTGATTGCATACAACAAAACAAACATACAACCAATTTCAAAATAGATTTACAATTTTGCGCTTGAATATAATGCTTGAATATATAACGCACTTGTATTTTTAAGATATAATTCACCAAGATCACCAGTTATATACGTAGGATTAGATATTGCCTATACTCTTGTGTATGCAACCATACATACATATATAGTAAACAGCACTGCGCAAGTGGTGATTTCTTCATTCTGTCCAACTGCCTGTAATGAACAGACATGTATTCTCTGTGAGTCTAATAAAGATTATATACAGTAATTCTATTCGCGTATAGTATAACCTCAAACCCACGTATACCGAACAATCGTGTTCTCATACATATTATAATACCATGATTCAATAAAGATAGGTTGGCTGCAAACCCGAGTATACGCAGGTGGGAATTTAATGCCATTTGAAATCCTGCTCCCACATTACGGGTTTAACCGAGCACTTACCGAACATCTACCCGCAAATTCAATACGAATGATGTTTGTATGTATATACGCAAATCGGGAACATCGTGGTTGTACGAAAACTGGGAGCAAGCCGTTTGCGCATAAATGACAAATTTGAGGCGCTCGATCAAGCCTGTCGTTATACCAATTTATGATAAATACGTGCGAATGACCTCATGTCATTATTTTAGCTGAATACTTGCGTCTAAGTACTGCACAAACAATTATGGCGTCAAGGCTATGCCATTATTGTCTTGAATGACCGGTAACAATGAAACACTCATTAAAACGAACCAAAAGAATAAAGTTTATTGAAAACAGAAAATATCGTGTTTACTTTACAAAAGTTAGAGAATGAATGCCTGTTGACAGATGCTGATTATCCCGCTTGCTATGTTGGTTGCCTAATCTCTTAAGGTGGGTTCCCACATAACTCCCCCCGTAGTAACGTTGGAAACGTTGCGGAAACTTAAAGCGTTATTTGCAACCTACGAGGTAGAAGGCTTCTGTCTATCACTTCTAGGTCCTCGATATGTTTTGAGGAATTTCCTGCCAGTATCATGTTGATCCCCCGTTTCGGCCGGTGTCGGTTGAATGTCGCAATCGTCTCTTAGCAAAAACGCAGGTTTAAGACGTTCGGTCGACACGTTTATGTTTTTTCCATCGAGTTTGATGGTAAAAACTCTATCGCTTAGTCGAGTGAGTACTTCGTGAGGGCCCGAATATGGTTGCTGCAATGGTTTTTTGACGGCATCAATTCTTAGAAAAACGTGGGTACAGGTATACAAGTCTTTGTATACGAACATGCTATCACGACGATGGTGGGCTGCTGGAGTTGGTCGAAGACGTTGAATGTCCTTCCGAAATTTTTCTAAAAAAATTTGTGGGTCGTTGGGCGAATCTTGTCTGTTGATGTATCGCAGTATATGGTTTTGGCGTTGGCAAGTGCGAATTTTTCTAGCCGGACAGATGTTTCTGTGGACAGAAGTTTTTGAAGCTCAACGTCATTTGCTTGCTCGTCTGCGATCTCTTCTGTATCGAGCACAACGGGCAACAGTATGGCGTCCACTCGTGACAAAGCGTCAGCTACCGTGTTATTTTCTCCTGCGACATGGATAATTTCCGTGGTAAATTGCGAAATAAATTCTAGTTGACGGACTTGGCGGGGCGATGCCTTGTTTGATTGTTGGTTGAATGCAAAAATCAGTGGCTTGTGGTCTGTTTTAACCAGAATTGGTCTTCCCTCTATTAAATCACGAAAATACTTGATAGCGCTGTAGATGGCTAGTAAGTAGTAAGGCTATGGGGAGGTCACTCATGCTTTCTCTTTCTAATACATGTCGATTTAGGTATGAAAATGTAAACATCCGGTCTTTATAAATGTATTGTGTTCTCTTTCTAATTTTTTATCAAAACCACAAAACCGCAACATCCGGTCTTTAAGAGATAGCGCGTATGCATAAATATAGTGTGGTGTCTTATAAATAAAAGTGATCGCATCCGCTTTTGCGCATGCGCTTCCTTCTGCAGGCGTCGGGGTCGGCGCCTTGACGTCACGTCACCTTATCCGTATGTGGGATCGGATGATGGGAATGAAGAAAAGTCATGTTTATATTTTAGAATAAACTTTTTTATTAGATAATGTTTAAATATAAATATGGTACATAAGGTTAAGGTTACAAAATAAAAATTACATTTTAAAATCACGAAAAAGTTTAATTATATTACATTTATTTATAATATAACATTACTTTTTCATACATATTTTCTTATTTATTAATATTAGAAATACTGTTTGAATAGAAATTATTATACATAGTAATACAAATAGAATTACAATATCAAATTTTGTGGAATTATTGGTTTCTGGAACATTTGAATACATTGTATTATTTAATTTAATACTATGTTTACCCAAAGATTGGTTATTTTCATATGTTTCAATCTGTGGATTATTAATCTTTATCCAGTCACGAACGTCCCCCCAACTTCGATCTTGAAATACAAAACGTATTTTGTAATGTATAAATGAGTCATTTACAAAGTTTGTTGGAATTGGCGATGAAAGCACATTTAAATTATAATCCATTATTGGTTTATCATGTAATTTATGCCATGCGCTAGGCCAACTATCATTTTTATTTATTGTATCATTTGAAAAACACACATATGATTCAATAACATTTTTTGGAGAATTAATGTAGAAAATATTTTGGTTGATTGCAACAAAAATTATGAAACTTGATTGTAGGAACACCATTTTCACACTATTTTTTCATTTACACATTCAGGACAGTTAAGTTTTGATGTAGGTGGACCATCAATGTGAGTTATATCTTCGGGTCTATTATAATGTAACAAACATGGAAGTTGTTTTCTCAATTTATCACAGCACTGATATTCTAATGGTAAATTTTCCCAAACTTCTTGTAGTTCCATAGGCGATGCACAACGAATTAAATATTTTAAGGGAAATGTTTTCAACTCGACTGTTGTATATTCACTAAGTCTTTTAACATGACTAATGTGATTTAATAAAATGTCATCATTCATATTGATAAATTTTTTGAATCTATTTGGATCAGTAAACACTTTTTCCCATTGATTCTGTTGCTCTAGCGTTAATGACATACTGATTGGTTCTGCATAAAATATATGCATTTTAAACTTTATTTTACTTTTTACGAATTTATACATTGTCATCATAATCATCATAGTTATTCGGATTTAATTGTATATTATTGTTCAACAACTTTGATAGCAGCGTTTTCAATTGTTTCATTATTTCAATGTTGGGACACTGAATGCCAGTTAATATTGAAAATAATTCAGATGTTTTTCCGCTTTTTTGTAAAACATTGGTAAATTCATTATACTCGTAGAATGTATTTTTTTGAATAAAATAAGTCAAACCATTAATGTACCGGAAAACACTATCAATTTGGTTTGGTATCCCACTAAATTCATTCGAAATTGTACCGTATTTTTTTACTTTAAAATTGCACTCGTTAACTTCAACAAATAAATTATCATCATAAAATATGAATGTGTTACCTCTATAATTATTGTACACACCCTGAATTTGAGTGTTCACATTTAAACCAATTTCTCTTATTAATTTTCTTTCTTTCACAATAAAAGTTGGAAACTCAACAATATAATAGATATGTTGAAGAAAAAATACTATGTCACCATTGGGTCTTTGATATATTGCAGTGAAATTATGAAAATGTTCAGGTAAATCACGCATATAGTCTTTAATTAATTTTGGATGTTTGTTTACTAAACGCATATTTTCTAAATTTATTATCCACACCCACTGATTGTGAATTACATATAAATGCTTATTCAAAATAAGAAAACTATTTTGTTTATGTTGTACATTACAAAGATCATTTGGTGATAGATCATTTAATTTATTTATTAATTTTTTCATGGTAGGTTGGGGAATGCGTGGAGTTATTGTGGAGATTGTTGATGATGAAGTCATTTGATTTTTATTAACGTTTACCAATTTTTTTTTAACACCATATTGCTTTTGTATTGCATTAATATCATCTTGATCTAATTTTTGGAAAATATTTATGTAATTGTATGCATACATTATAGCATTCGGGTTAGATGAATGTTGTATACCCAAAGTATGTCCAATTTCATGTATTAGTACAGTGAATAAACTTATTTTATCAATTGGTGGATTATCCAATCCAAAGTACCAATTCTCTTCTTTATCAAAGTGTATTTCTACACATTTATCATTGTCTGGAAAATATGCGTGTGCTAACACATTTCCTCTCCCATCAAAATCTGGATAACAAATTTCTCGTCCATCACATGCAACTTTTTTGTGATTTCGAGCAGCAAATGATATTACTATATCAGCATTAAATCTTACTTGTTTGAATTTTAAATTGGTAACGTTTTCCCATGTTTGAAATGCTTTATGGGCAATTTCTAACACTTCCTTATTTCCAACAAATACATGCCATGTTAAATTTGTTTTATTCCATTTATTGGGTGCAACTGAAAATGCCATCGGGTTATCAGCTACACCACATCGTGGTTTATTCAACAAACTTAATGTTTCTTGATTAAGTGTTCCATCAACTGGTAGATCATAATACTCTTGGAAACGAGTTAACGCTTCAATGTATTTATCTTCACTATCAGTTAAAAACGTAGAATTCAAATTATTTTCTATATATCCAAATTTTTCAAAATAATCCATAACATTTATGTTGTTTGTAAAATCAATTTCGGTAGATTCAATTTTTATTGCTAACCACAAGACACTTAATGTTAACCGCAACATGATACACATATCCCAAATCTGATAAGAATAGCGAAATAAAACAAATCAACGTAGTATTTATACATTTATTATTGTGATGGTAAATTCCTTACAACATAATTATATATTTGTTCACAATTTGATAAAGCACAAATACATTTTTTATTAAAACTATGATTCATACATTTTGGTTTACATTTTACAAGTTTAGAAAACTCCAAATTAATAATATGAGGTTGAATTTTTTTATTATCAGTTATTTGATTTAATTTTCTTAATAGAAAATCCTTTTTAAGGACACCTTTCACATAAACGACATCTACATTTTGATTAATTATACTAAAATACAAAATATTATTCAGTTCAGAAAGATGAGTGTTCCCAGCGCTATATTTGATACAGTGATGGTTAAATTCCAAAAATTTTACTTGATTTTTTTCCTCTTCACTTAATGTGTGAAATGGTTTCACAGATTTGAAAACATGATGTACAACTTGTTTTCCATCACTTATTGCCAATTCTTTAGGCATAAAATATTCATTTGAAAAAAAACCTTGAACGTCTAATATAATGAACTTCATGAAAAACTTGATTGATACTGCAACTTTTAGGATTTTATTTTAAATATATTACAATATATTTCTTATGATTCCACTTAATGGTTTATATTCCACAACACTATCATGAATAATGAGACAAAATACACGAGTTTTATCTGAAAAAACTTCACTGCTTTCAAATTCAATTTTTAAATCAACAGTTGTTTGTTTTGTACCTTCATTTTGCTTTGAACAGTCAATTACAAATAGAGCACGATTTTTGAATTGAGAGTATTCTAATAGCGGTTGCTGTTGTTTTCGATCTCCATAAAAAGCTCCTTGAAAATCTACATATGATTTATACAATTCAACAAAATTATTTTTATCAAATTCACTTTTTACACTTTCATATGGATAGCTTTCTGAATTTAGAAAAATTTTGAAACGAATAATACTAACATTATCAAAATATGTTGGATCTTCTTTAAAATTATCTTTACGATCGGTTTGAAATGCTACTATAATGTATCGTGGTCTCTCTAAATTTGTTGATGTTTTCACCGCCCACACTTGTTTTGTTGTGCTAAGAAGAGCTGGTAATTCATGAAGTTCCCATTGTCGATATGGAATGTACAAAGGTTTATCAGATTTTATTTTGTCAAGAATACGTAATTTTTCAGCATCATTCGGATAAATGTGTTTTACTTTCAATTCAATTTTATTTATTATAATTTTTCCTTTTCTAGTACCAGTACTTTTATAACAATTATCATCCGACCGATAACGCACTAATTTTATCGTATGTTTACCGCCAATAACTTTTTTATAATCTTCAAATATTCCCAGAAAATAATGTAGAGGAATTAATAACACAATTTTTTTTAGACTTTTGGCTTGATGTATTCCAAGTGGCCAATTCCAACCAACAATTTGTAAGGCTTTGCTTTCGCTCGGATTCAAACATAAAAACGATTTTATTGTACTAACTATTCCAGGATTTCGAATTTTATCCACTTCTTTTCCATTTAATTCATAGCTTATTGATTCAAAAATAAATGCACCAAAATTATTTACAAGTTCACATGAACTAACATCATTTGGTAAAGTAGGTGCATCGAATTGTCCTTCAATATATAAATTAGCATTATGCATTTCCATTAACACATCTTGTTGATTGATGTTTATTTCAATTTCATCATTGTTATCAAACGATTTAGTATGTGGATGATATGTATGTATTTCTTCTTTAATGATGGACTCATCGAATATTGGTTGGTTGAATATTTGCAATTTTTCTGACATGATAACCCAACGATTGTAGAAACAATATATTTTCAGACGATAACTTGTTGGTGGTTAAACGGCTCTTGACCAAACTAGAATTGTTGAATGAATATGGAGATGGTGTTGCAAGCTTTAAGTAGTTGTTGAAACTTAAAGGCATTTTACATTTTTTTTAATTCTAATCGCACAATAATTTCTTCGCCGCGAAAATTAACTTCATCAGAATTTTGATCTAATATATCAATTGATATACTATCAATCTTTTTTCGATTTACAGGTAGATATACAAAATTCCGTGGTTCTATGTTTATATTATAGCCGGGGTCTACACTTGGGGTAAATTCGTATAACGTATGCGATGATTTGTTATTGTAGAATGAACCATTAATAATATTACACTCTATTCTTATAGTTCCAACTTTAATTATATTTACTGGTAAATCAGACTCATGCACTTGGTTTGCAATCAGTTTCTTTCTTGAAAATCCTAATATGTTGGCTATACTATCATTAGGGGTAAAATCAATGTCATATACACTCCGCAACTCACATTTGAGTGTGTTATTATTAGGCTTTAATGTTATCGCATTGTTTTCTTTGCCAAATTGTTTTTGTAAGTACAATTCAATGTCAGATAATTCGTAAGACCCCGTCGGAATTTTGATGAAAGTTAGTCTATTATCTCGATAGAAATATAATTTATTTGCATGTTCCTCAATATTTGGTATTGAATTGTAGGTAGTAAAACCGATCAGAGCTAGAGAATATTCACCGCTAATGTCTAATTCAATTGGTGGATAATAATATTGAGATATGTGACTGGTGCGACCTGTTAAGGTAAAAGTCGTAGACATAACTAAAAAACAAGTTTAAAATGTATGGTTTTTATTCAAAAATTTTAAACATAAATGTCCACAATTATACCCATTATACTGTATCTGTTCTCTATTATAAGGTACATTGCAATCTTTAAAATAGTGCATCAATTCTAAGGGTGGTTTTAAATTTCCATAACTATCAAAATACAATACGTTTTTTCTTCGTTTTTTATAAGCAACCCAATGTGTACCACTACCACTATCAGAATCTAAATTTACTATACCACATTCCATATAACGTGGAATGCTCGGTAATTTATTACGCATATAAACACCACGAAAGTTTGATATTTTCAGTGATTTAGCAAATTTATTTAAATCTTGATCAGTTAGAGCTCTTCGTGGTAGTGATTTCCAAACTAGTTTTTTTGTTTCTTGAGATATAACCCCATTCCAGAACGATATTTCTTCAAAAATAGTCCCGAGCCTTTTTTGCCTGAACAGCAATAGATTCCATTTTCTGATTGTGTCGTTGTTTTTCTTCAAACTCTTTTTTTGCATTCTTAGCATCAATTACTGCTTTAGCGACTCCACCAGCACCTCCTGCTAATGCGCCCAAAGCTGACAAACCAGCAAATAACGGTATTAGAGGTAAAAATCCTCCTGTTTTTGGAATAGGTATCAATCTAGGTAATCGAACTTTTTTCCGACCTCCAACACTTTTAACAGCCACACGGGCAGCCTTCAAAGCTGTTTGACTTATACCTTTCAAGTTACCATCTACATCACTAATTCCATATAATAAACTTTTCACATTGTCAACAACAGCTTTTCGAAATGCAACTTTTTTCTTTTTGGGTTTTCTGTTTTTTGATTTTACACTTTTCCTCACAACACCCATACCGAGTTTACGCTTAGCTTTCATTACGTTTGTAACAAACCAGGCTGATGATTTTTCACCTAGAGAGGCGTCTTTTGCAAGTACTCTATCCCACGCTTTGTATTCTAATTGTTTGTCTGCTAAATGTCGTTGATTTAAATCTTTATTTTCAGAATATGATATATCATGTTGTTTACATGCACTATCTAAACCATTTATACCAGGATCTCCTCGTTGCAAACGTTTTTTAAGTTTTGTACCAGGTCCACAATATTGATATCCGGGTATATGAATTTCAAATGGGAGTTTATCAATAACAGTATTCAATAGACCTGAACCGTAATGTTGATACATGTACACTGAATTTCTTTTTCATAAATTTGTTATATAT
>OY744557.1:2462371-2515371 GCA_963556235.1 Cryptophagus acutangulus | reverse complement strand
GATAAAAAATTAGAAAGAGAACACAATACATTTATAAAGACCGGATGTTTACATTTTCATACCTAAATCGACATGTATTAGAAAGAGAAAGCATGAGTGACCTCCCCATAGCCTTACTACTCTAGTAGTTCCCTATCATAGGTGCTGTATTTGGATTGTGCGTTGCTGAGTTTTTTTGAATAGAAACCTAAAGGCATCCATTCGTTGTTTTGGAGCTGTTCGAGGACGGCGCCCATCGCTGAGTTGGAGGCGTCGGTCGAAATAGCAAGTGGTGCGTTGTCTAATGGGTGAGCCAGTAATACAGCTGATTGCAGCATTTGTTTGCTATTTTCGAACGCCGTGTCGGCCAGTGGTGTCCAAACAATTGGGCGTTTATCGTTTTTCTTGCTGTCTTGCAAATAGTTGTTTAAAGGTGTTAAAATTTCGGCTGCATTTCTTAGAAATCTTCGGTAGAAATTTAAAACCCCTAGGTATCTGCGTAATTCGAGAACGTTCTGTGGCTTTTTGTAATCTCGGATGGCTTCGACTCTTGCGTGTAGTGGTTTGGTTCCTTCGCTATTCAACAAATATCCTAGATATTGGACTTCGCTAGCGCCGAACGTGCACTTGGAAACGTTAATTTTGATGCCGAA
This sequence comes from Cryptophagus acutangulus, assembly GCA_963556235.1. Taxonomy (NCBI): domain Eukaryota; kingdom Metazoa; phylum Arthropoda; class Insecta; order Coleoptera; family Cryptophagidae; genus Cryptophagus; species Cryptophagus acutangulus. The sequence continues at coordinate 2,514,739 of OY744557.1, read as the reverse complement.
TTTTTGGAGGCGTTGAAATAGCTGACGGAGGTTTTTGAGATGTTCTGCGGGACTAGAAGATGCGATGAGGATGTCGTCAAGGTATCCGAAACAGAAGTCAAAACCGCGCAGTACAATGTCGATAAAGCGTTGAAATGTTTGTGCCGCGTTACACAGGCCGAACGCCATGACTGTAAATTCGAACAGGCCAAATGGAGTTATTACCGCTGTTTTTGGTATATCTTCTTCATTAATGGGTACTTGGTGATATGCGCGCACTAAGTCGATTGTTGAAAAAATTGTTTTTCCGTGAAGCCGTTGTGCAAAATCTTGGATGTGTGCGACTGGATACCGATCAGGTATTGTGACACTGTTTAAGCGTCGAAAGTCGCCGCATGGTCGCCATTCCCCAGATTTTTTAGATACCAAGTGAAGTGGACTTGCCCATGGGCTGCTAGACGGTCGACAAATTCCCTGCTCTATCATGTAGTCGAATTCGGCTTTTGCTGCTTTGTATTTTTCAGGTGGGAGCCTACGCGCGCGTTCCGCCACTGGTGGTCCCCGCGTTTGAATAAAATGCTTTATAGGGTGTGATAAGCATTTACGTTGCGCGTTAGGGTTTGTCAATTCCGGAAACTCAGATAATAGTTTGTGGTAGATATTATCGCGTTTCAATGTAGAAATGGTGGGAGTTGGCTCATTGCATATTTGTGCGATGGTGGCAAACTGTGTGTTACCGTCGACGAGTCGTTTCTGATGAAGATCGACGAGTAGATTGTGCGCGCGGAGAAAATCGGCACCGAGTATAGGTCGCGCCACGTCTGCGATGCAGAAGACCCATTTGAAGGTGCGCTTAAGCCCGAAATTGAGAGTTAGAAGCCGTTCTCCATAAGTGTTAATCACGGAACTGTTTGCTGCGAAGAGTTTCAAAGCCGTAGTCTTCCGTTGATCATTTTTGTTCACCGGTATTACGGAAACGTCTGCGCCGGTGTCCACTAAGAAAAGAGTTCCGTGATCACGGTCTTGCACTAGTAAGCGGTTGTGTTTTAGTTCGCCACCGTCGACTGCGAACGTTGACGGCGGCCCGGTTAGTTTTCCGAGGGTTGCGGTTTAAAGGCACATGGTTTTACGCATTTGCGAGCTTTGGATCCGAATCGGCGGTGGTAGAAACAGATTTGAATCGTATCGGTGCCCGGAGCGTTTGTATGGCGCGGTAGCTCACGAATTGGACCGTTTGTTTCGAGTCGATCAAGTCTCTTCACAACTGCTGCTAACATGAACTCGGTTTCAGGTGGTGAAGTTGCTGCATTTATGCTTGTTATGGCTGGAACGTTGCGGACTTCTTCCACAATTTTATCGGCTATTTTCAATAGTTCTTCGATTCCGATATCGTCACTCACCATCAGAATAGCGCGAGCCTGAGAAGGTAATCGGCGTAACCATAAAAGGCGTAGTACGTCGGAACTTAATTGGTTGCCAGCGAGCGATTTCATCTCACGCCAAAGTAGTGAAGGCCGTTTATCGCCAAGCTCGAGCTCGGTAAGAACTTTGTTCAACCTGGACTCTGGTGTTTCTGAAAAACGTTCAATGAGTTTCTGTTTCAGCTCACCGTAGCGATTGGTAGTGGGCGGTTGTTCTACAATGTCGGCTACTTCTTCTAGCACGGAGGATTCCAGTGCTGCGATGACTGTATTGAAACGAGCGTTGTCCGAAAAAGTTCTGTTGATGGTGAACTGGGCTTCCACCTGTGCAAACCATAAGCTGGGTCTGCGTTGCCAGAATGGTGGAAGCTTAAGGCGTTGGATTGTTTCCACATGCTGAAGAAAAGGTGATTGACCTGGTTGAGTTGGTGATCCAGCTGTGGCGTCTGTCGGCGGTTGGGTGAGCTGGTTGTTGCCGCTGCTTGCCCCAGGTTGCGAGTTTTCTTCGTTGAGCATTTTGTTTATTGTTGTTCTGTACCGGATCACGTCGGGGTCACCATTTATGGCGTCAAGGCTATGCCATTATTGTCTTGAATGACCGGTAACAATGAAACACTCATTAAAACGAACCAAAAGAATAAAGTTTATTGAAAACAGAAAATAACGTGTTTACTTTACAAAAGTTAGAGAATGAATGCCTGTTGACAGATGCTGATTATCCCGCTTGCTATGTTGGTTGCCTAATCTCTTAAGGTGGGTTCCCACACAATCTAATGGTACGTAGTTTTAAAAAGCCAATAAAATTGTGAACAGCTGAAATTGGTATTCTTAGTTACTTAGTTCTGTGTTTTTAGTTAGTTGCAAAGCGTTGAATATTTAACTATTTTAACTAATTATTAAAAAACAATTAAAAATTTGCTTGTGGTTAAGGTTATATTGGCTTTCCAAAAATACTATTAGATTGTTTGTACTGAGCTTCAAACTAATGATACTTTTATCAGTAGTTCCCTGACCATTTAACCTATTTTTCACGATAAACTGTAGTGAAACCCCATCTTTAAACTTAAATGAATTCTGAGCAAAATGATGGCCAGAGCGTATTAAGGGTATAGATGGTAAATTAAATCTCGAACAATATTTGTAAATTGAATAATATTTTTTTTTGAAATAAAACAACTACTAGAAACCAATTTGAAAAAGGTGTCGAACGGAGTGAACTAAACTACTGGTGAACTAAACTACTAAATTGACGGAGTGAACTAAACTACTGGTGGATGTTTTTAGTCAACTTTTGACATTTAGTTGACATCAGTCGATTTTAGATGACATTAGACACACTAGCAAAGGCACTAGATTACTTTTGGCTTAGGTATTTAGATAACATCTGTCACTTTTATTTTACCTTTAAGACGAGCGTTGGGTTACGCCCATTTAGAACAAGTGGGTAAAGAAGATGGTTGTCCGGAGCTACTTCAAACGATTTCTTCTAGAATGCGCTGTGTACACAATTATTTTTATAAAAGCGGTTTCTGTTGAGGAAAATTAATTAACCCAAAGAAATCTGCCTTCTAACATTTTCAGCATATTACAATCGCAACAAAAAATACATATATGCTTCTGCATAATAATAGTACATCTCTTTTCTTTGTTTTATACCTAATCGAAAAAGGATAGAGTTACACTCGTCACTCAGTGTGCCTATGTGCACAAACACAATATTGTACAGTATTATATTGATTAGGAGCCATCTGTGATTAGCTTACCGAACTAAACGGCATTTAACATGGCACTAAATGTCATTTAAAATTTTTACAGTTTGCACCATTTCACATTTGATTCATACTTTTTAGTCAAATTACTGCAAAATATGCTTTGAACTTTTAGAGATAGATTTTGACATACTTGTTTGGGCTTCTGTTAACACGAGTTGTGAAAAATCAATAGAAAAAATTTTAAACTTCAAAATTTAATAAATTTAACCAAAGCACAATTTGATAAACATAATAATACATGAGCTTGGGTTGTTAATTGTTTTTTGAAAAATATATTGTAATTCATAACTTTTTGCGTGTTTTAGCTAACAAGTATGAAATAAAATTGTAATGTAGCGACATCTAGTTAGCGTTGCTTTCCGACCGCCCCACTTAACATAATAGCTGCTTTTCAGATGCAAGTGTGTGAACCCCACGGCTTGTAATTGGACTGATCTATTCCATAAGATTTTTAAAATTGACCAATCAGAAGTCGAATTTCAAGCCGTGTGCTTCACACACTTGCACGGAAAGCAGCTTATAAGTGACACTTGTTACTTTAAGTTAACATATGTAACATTATTGAGTTATCTACTTAGTTCACATCTGTCATTTTTAGTTGGCGTTTCACATATTTAGTTGATATTTGTCACTTTCAGTTTAAGTTTGCTATTTTTAGTCTACTTTTAGTATATGTAAATTACAACTGTTCTTTTAGGGTATGGTCCGTAAACCAACCGGTCAAACCGGTCCAGTTAATAGATTGACATTTAACGATTTTTTTGTCACTACTCACTATTAGTTAACATTTGACATTTTTAGTTCACTTTTGGCATATTTAGTTGACACTTGTCACTTCCAGTTCACCTCCAACATAATTAGTGACACTTGTTCCTTTAGGTTATAACATTCAACATTTTAGAGCATTTTTGACATATTTGGTTGACATTTGACATGGCCTGCGTGCCTGCGTCACATAGGCCATGTCATGTCTTGCTGTCATGTGACATAGTGGTGATTTCAATGTATGTTCACATAGGCCATGTTTGTTGACATGTGTCACGTTCGACATGACACGCTAGTTAAATTCAGCTCAACTTTTATGTCAGTTTTTTCTATGTCGTCTTCCACATTAGCACAGATAAATATACATATAGGCTATGCTTCATATTTATTTGTTTCGCTACCTATTCAGTTCCCCTCAGCCGCGTGTATTTTAAATTGCCTATATTTAGGAGTGAAACCATAGAAATCTGTTGTAAAACGTAGTTAAACATTTATTTAATTTTGTTGTGAAAGAAAACTGTAATCACACTATAATTTAACGGATGGTTTTAGAAGTTGTGTCAGGTCGTGGTCTGGCAACTGTTTTTCTAATTTGAAATGCAACAAAACTATAATGGCTATAATTAAATTCTATAACAAAGGCGTGCTGAAAACACTATGGTCGATTGGGTCGATTGGGTGTGGTTTGGGCTATATGACGATGAATTTTATATTCTTTTTCTATTATTTTCCAACGCCATCTACCTACGATACACATTTCATTCTCAGTAATTCTACGGGAATGCGATCCCCGTGGTGGGCGTTGGAACTCATAAAAGCCATCTCTTGTCGAGCGTTGTCAATATCAAATATGCGAAACATATTGCCCTATACGATGGCACATCTGTATATAACCTTATCTGTGACATTAGCTCAGTTTTGCCAAATGTTTGCAATGCATAAAAATAATAATATTGCAATGCACGCAAAAAAATAATATCAATAATGAGCGGAATAGTAAGGGTTTGTTTATGCAAAGACATTTAGCAATAGCAGTATTTGTAAAAGTTGAACACGTGTGTTTTAATGGAAGCATTCATGCATATTTAGCAATAGTGGGCTATTGCTAAAACTTTTTCAACTTTATTGCTTAGTAACTAAATTTTTATATTTAACGTTAAGAGGGGCGGTCAACAAGGTAGATGACCTACATTACAATTTTATTTTGTAATATTCAGATGCAATTGGTAAAAAGTTATTAGTGCAATATTATGTTTTAAAAAACAATGTACAAGACAAATACGAAGTGTATCATGTTTGTGAAATTGGATAGTAATTACTTAGTTATTGATTTCTGAAGTTTCAAATTTATTTGTTACAAATCATGTTTCTAAAATGATTAATTACTTAAACAAGCATGTTAGAACAAACCACTAAATTTGACACCATACTTTGCACTAATTAAAACAAAAACTACAAAATAAGTATGCGTTCGTATAGATAGAGTAGTAACAACAATAGATGGCGTTAAAAAATACTTCAATTTCATTATTTTAAATTTATTTATTTGTTTACCCAATTAGCATCAAATTATCACCTAGCAGTTCTAAAGTTTTCACAATCTTGATCTTGTTTAAGTTGACCGTTAAAGTTCCTTGCGTATGAAATATTTGTTTTTGCACAAGAATGAAAAAGGAAAGAAGAACAAGAAAAAGCCGAACAGGAACAAGCTGAACAAGAAGCAGATCAGGAAAGATGGAAACAACAAGAAGAAGAGTTTGAACGACAAGAAGAACAGAAAAGGAGAGAAGAATAAGAATGGCCACCACCACAATCAGTCAATCAATGTCAGCAGCCAGATTACCATCTATCCCAAAATTTGTATCACCGAAAATCTTCCCATTGGCACAACATATTCAATCGAATTCATTCGCCAGTACGACAGATGCGCAGCTGCGAATAACGGGGAACTAACCTTAAGCTACAATATTTTGATACATTTTTGAGCGGCGTAGCCCGTACCGTAGCCCGAGCGTACGGCGTAGCCCGAGCGGTGTACCCTTGGTACACAGAATATCTGAGGAACAAGGAAAACGGAAATAAAATTTGGAACAATGTTCAGGACGATTTTATCACTGCATTCTGAGGTACAAACGCAAGGAAAACCGCAAAGTCACGTTGGATCAACCGCCCACAATCAAGAAGCAAAAAAGATTCAAGTGTATTACTTCGAAAAACTAGCGTTAGCATACGAGGTAGATGCAACAATGGACGATGACACATTCTAAGAAGGATTCGAGGACGGATTAAAGCAGACGGATTTCCTACCTTTCACGACAATGGAAAAAGCCACAATGAATTAGGAAGAAATCAGAGATCTGGTAATTCGAATCAGCGATCTCCAATCAAGATAAACGGAAACCATTCAGAATGTCTCAGCCGCACATCAGTTTAATCAAACTACGACAGTAAACCCACCGGCATACAACAACAATTACGGCAACCGATTCTGCAATACTTTCGACCGATTCAACAACCGACCAACCAACAATTTTCAAAGCTATAGGAAGAACCGCTACCGAGGCAACAATTAATACAATGGATATAGTAGTTTCCAGCAAAGAAACTACCAAGACAGATACTTAGACCGACTCAACTTCCGAAACCAACGCCCAATAGAAAAACCAAGGACAGGACCACCAAACACAAAAACAATAGACGGGAGATTAAGATGCGACAACTGCAACAGGCCAGGCCACATCGCTTCAATGTGCAGGGACAGACCGTGAGAAAACGAACGTAGAGTATCGTTCAATGGCAGGACGTCACCTCACCCAAACAGGGACGGGCGGCACTAAATAACCTTGATGCCGTCCTTTCCACAAAACTTGAAACCGAAGGGGCCAAATCCAAAATCCTGACTGTTAGAGGCACAATTAACGAACACCACAAGGAACAAATCGTGCTCGACACAGGATCCACTAGAAGCATCATCAGAAAGGAAATTGCACGAAGACATCTAACGCAATCATCAGAAGTATTGCGTACAGCTGGATATGCAATACCTACAACAGGATAAACAACTATACAAGTCAAAATTGGAAACTTTAATTGCAAGCAAGAGTTGCGAGCAAGTATTAATGAAATTCGCCGGAATAGGACAGTAATTGAATTAAATGAAACTACAAATTTCTCATTCAGCTAACAGTTTCGCCCCCAATGTGGGCTTCTTCAGAGCATCTATAATTGATAATTTAATTCAACAATAAAACACAGTACAAAAAAAAAAAAAAACACAGCAATACGAATCAGAAATTTTTTTTCAAAATGCATTTAAATATTATGGAACGTTATATAAAATAAATATTTGTTGTAATTTACCTGAGAAGAAAATTTAAGAGTAGAAGTGAATTCCTGATAATGTGTCGGAGATATTATAATTATAAGTTAACAAAATGTGTACAACACAATTGTGATCAATTGATCAATGTGAACGGTAATAACACCACAAAAAATGGACGGCACAACACTTAGTTGTAAATTATATCAGTCAAATCATTGTTAAAATTAATTTTTTTTAATTTTGTAAGTAACACGCTCGAGCGGCTCATTTAACAATGATTTGACTGATATAATTTACAACTAAGTGTTGTGCCGTCCATTTTTTGTGGTGTTATTACCGTTCACATTGATCAATTGATCACAATTGTGTTGTACACATTTTGTTAACTTATAATTATAATATCTCCGACACATTATCAGGAATTCACTTCTACTCTTAAATTTTCTTCTCAGGTAAATTACAACAAATATTTATTTTATATAACGTTCCATAATATTTAAATGCATTTTGAAAAAAAAATTCTGATTCGTATTGCTGTGTTTTTTTTTTGTACTGTGTTTTATTGTTGAATTAAATTATCAATTATAGATGCTCTGAAGAAGCCCACATTGGGGGCGAAACTGTTAGCTGAATGAGAAATTTGTAGTTTCATTTAATTCAATTATTGTCCTATTCCGGCGAATTTCTTTCAACATAAATCAACTTCAAGGACGCTATCCTCAGCTTTAAAAGCAAGTATTAATAATCGAAAAATCGCCAAAACCAGTAATCTTAGGAGTAGAATTCCTGAAATCAATTGGTGGCAGTAATAGACTTCCTAAAAGAAGAAATTGAACTGGGAGCAAACGAAGATCGAGTAAGAGTCTAATTAGAAAGTAAAATCGAACCAGGAAACAATTTACTACTAACGGAACAAGACACAGAAAACCCACGGATAAGATTACAAATGGCACGGGACACATTGACATTCATCAGCAAACGTAATGGTAACCTTGAACCCGTGGGACAAACAACGCTAGAACTTTGGGAGTTTAGCGCGTCAGAAAACTCACAAGAAGCGAGAAATCATTGATAAACAAATCAACAAAACGATGAAAGATAGACTCATCAGGAACAGTCAATCACCATGAGCAAGCCAAGTAGTACTGGCAAAGGAAAAAGATGGGTCTATGCGATTCTGCGTGGATTATCGAAAACTCAATCGGGTCACCAAAAAATCTACCTACACTATACCTCTCCCAATATAGACAACATTCTAACATACTTGGGAAACTCCAGGTACTTTTCCACCCTCGTTTTTTTACTGGATATTGGCAAGTAAACGCCGCGGACGATATACGAGTTCAACGTATTACCATTCGGATTATGTTGCGCACCGGCAACATTTCATCATCTAGCAGATGAATTGTTTGAAGAAATGAAATGGGTCAACGTACTAATATACCTAGACGACATAGTCATCTTCTCGGAAACTTTCGAAAAACATCTAATAAAACTAGAAAAAGTATTTAAACGTTTACGCAGCGCAGGTTTAACATTAAAACCCAGCAAATGTAATTATATAGAATCCGAAGTAAGTTTACTAGGCTATATAGTCGGAACCAACGGTATTACGCCAGACAAGGAGAAAATTGCCGAAATCTACGATTTTCCAAATCCAACCAAAGTGAAGCACGTACAAAGCTTTTTAGGAATGTGCAACTACTACCGATAATTTACACGTATCGTATAAATTATAATTTATACGTATCGTATTACGTATCGTATAATTATTATTTATACGTATCGTATAATTTATACGTATTTATACGTTTATAAGTACGTATCGTTCTATCAGAAAAACTACAATTGACCTGGTTTCCCGAAACATTACGATAATTGCCAACTAGGAAATAGAGTTACAATGATTTACATTTATTTTGTTAGTGTTTGGTTCTTTTTGATGGACCTGGTTTGTTTACATTGTAGTCATTTTCCAATAAATATCCTCCTCCATAAATACTTTATCGTCTTCAATTTTTTCTTCCTCGGCAACTCTTGCTTTGCTTGAGATATCCAAGGGCAACATAGATTGATCTTTCTCCTTCAAATTTTCGTCGATCAAGTCTCTAACTTGTACAACATTTTCACAAGTTTGCCCGCTGTAGTTAAAGCAAATTATCAAGCAAAGCAATCCAGCTTTGCGACACCCATAAGCAGCGCCACAATTAGTCCTGCACTTGCACGAAATAATTTTTAATAATTCCGAGGTGTGGGTTTTTCTGTGCAGGGTACTGGCGCATGCATGCGTAGATTTTTCTTACAACCCCAATTCACCGGATCTTTATAATTTCCAAGCTATTCCTGAATCTGATGGTCCTGAATGTGCATTCGAGCCGTATTAGCAGTGGGGGGTAGAGATGACAGATTACACTTGGTTTTAGTCACCGATTTTGCAAAAAACCTTTAAATCGTAGTGAATTTAAAGATTTTTTTTTCTCCCTATTGTACAGTTTAATAAAAAATCATTCTCCAGCTGCAGCAAAAACGTTGGGGTCAACTTGTGAATGCAGAAAAAGTTTTACTGCAGATATCAGTTTGGGATTGTTCTCCAGCGTGGTAATGAATTTTATTTTTCCTGCGTTGATGTAGTGTGGCAACCCGAAAACGCATGTACGAACAAGTTATTTTTATTACTCTGTCTTTTCCTGGTTTGCGGAAGAAGATGTTTGGATGATTTCGTCCAAGTTCTGTCAACCAAACTATATGTCAATATCCTCAGTTACAATGATTACGGCGTCGCACAAATGAGAATTTTGAATTGCTGTTTGTACTATTAATGGATTAGATCACCTGCCTGGTCAACAATCTCTCGTTTCCAAGATAAACCTCAGTTGTAGTTGTTGGGATCGCAGATGGAATAATCATCGTATCCATTGAGCATTTTTTGTTTGATCTCCGACTTATTTTGTTTGATCTCCGACCGGCAATTCTGGATCATTTGAGTAGCCGTCGAAAACAATAGTAACATAAAAACCAAAATAATTCTGGACATACTCTACGTATTGCTCAAAAATTGCGTTACGATGCCAAATAACTTTGTGTAAAAAAACAACCACCGCCAACCACAACATTCAGTTCAAGATCCATAGCTTCTGTTAGCGGAGCAAACGCGTTATATAACGACGATTTTGTCCTCCTCAGAAAAGTGACAATGGAAATGGGGCAAGTTCATACTCGAGATATTTTTTAATATCATTGTTGGACTGTTTGAAATGGACATTCGCTGAAATAGAAGCAAAGGGTCTATGGAAACAGGGCATTTGTCAATCACCATTCCGCTGGAAATTGCTGCCAAAAGAACAACTTTTGTGTCGCTGAAATGATATTGTTCCAATACAACACTATAACACTACACGCTTTCAGTCACATTCCAACCAACATGAGGTTGGTGTGCTCTGACTCTAACCGATCTGTTGCTCATCGTTACGATGATTATTTTAAATGTGTTGTTGAATGTGGTGCTGCTCTTCATAGAACTTGTAGAGGTGTCTCGATGGAAGAGTTTGCAGTGCTAAAGTCTTCTGGAGAGCTTGAAGAATGGATTTGTGGTAATTGTCAAAATCGGCCTGGTAAAACATTGAAGGTCCATCAACTAACCGCTAAAAGTGGCAGTCTTGTCACTAATGTAACTGTGGGAAATAAAATCGACTTACCGTACAGTAGCCTGGATAAATTAACCTAGTCGTTAATTAACAATGTGTCAACTAATCCCCAAAAACGTGACAAGCCGAATGAACGGGACTACATAATCGATTTAGTTGAGTTGGTTCGTCTACTTGTCAACAAACATGATTTGATGCAGATCACTATTGACAAGATGAGTATCAACATCGATGATCTAACACAGGTAACCAAGTTATTATATGTTAAACTGAGCACTTTAAAAAAAAACAAAGTTAACAATGGAATTCCTTCAAACATTCCTGCTAACACTGCTTGTGCTCCCACCAAAGTCTCACGACCACGTACACCGCTCTCATCGTATGAAGGAGCACTGCTGCAAAAAATAGTTGCGCGCTCGAGCTGAGCCCAGCCCACACATGGGTTAAGAACGACGATGACAACACAGAACTTCACAGAACATATGTTGAACACCCCTACAACTTTTTAAAATTTAAAAATGGATTTGGTCCAAACCAAGTTTGGTTTCTACACATCCCCACCGGAGTCCCCTTTACATTCTGGTCGGGCTCTAATAAATCTACGACTATAATAATGGTTCCGCATTACTAGGCAACCAACATGACTTGTCAACGCCTCGCAACATTACACTTTCATTTGCGTCTATTACAGCCACTAATTCGAATTCGTCGATTAACAACGACACCAACTTCAAAGTATTCCATACCAGAAAATTGAAAAAGCCTCCCAATGTTACCAGAGGTACGGCAGTAATCTTTGCAAATGAGCAATTTGTCTCTACGCCTTCAAAAATGTGGCTCTATGTTGGTAAAGTATTGAACTTAGTTACTACTGAAACTATAAAAAAATATGTTTGTGACAAAGTCCCAAATGGTAAACTCAATCAGTCTATTGCAGCCTTACCTGTGAAGGGTTCCTCCAATTTATTTAAGGTTGGTTTTAATAGAGAGCACTATAACCAACTTAATAATGTTGAATTCTGGTCTAATGGTGTGGCAATAAGTAGATTTCACTTTAAACGTCCGGAAGCTGCTGATAAGTCAAGTTTTATCAAAGAATCTCCAAACGTATCTCCGAATTCGTCTGACTTTGAAATCTATTACCAGAATCACGTACATTCTGGTGGACTACGAAAAAAATGTTTAAAAGTCCTGTACAAATTTAAATTTTTATTAATCAAAAATATGATTTTCGCAAGCCAAATTTCCCTTTAAAAAATAATATAGCTTGCAACAGTCCTATATAAGCAATTGCGTATAACAAAATTTAAAAAAAAAGGCGGTCGCAAACCGAACAAAATGTTTAAAAGTCCGGTACTAATTTAAATTTTTATCAATCAAAAATACGATTTTTGCAAGCCAAATTTCCTTTTGAAAAATAATACAGCTTGCAACATTTTTATATTCGCGGTTGCATATAATATGTTTTAAAAAAGGCGGCCGCAAACCAAAAAAATGTTTAAAAGTACGGTACTAATTTAAATTTTTATGAAACAAAAATACGATTTTTGCAAGCCAAATTTCCTTCTAAAAAATAATATAGCTTGCAACAGTCCTATATACGCGGTTGCATATGACAAGTTTTAAAAAAGACCGCCGCAAACCGATTAAGGGTCTTAATCTTAATGAGTCTGTAGCGCTCTGTAATTATTATCTGATAATAGTCACTGAAACTTGGCTTAACAGTGATTTCGTCGATTCTGAGCTTGGCTTTTCTAACTATCACATTGTAAAAAAGGATCGGGACTCCAAATCTGGTAAAAAACGTGATGGTGGCGTTTTCTTCTTGATACGACGTGACTTAGTTTCCTCTCTGGTAACATCTGTGAATCCTACTTCTTCTGTGCTGTCTACATTCTACCTGCTTACACAGAACAAATTTACACGGCTCATACTGACTCAGTTAATTCAATTATGGAATTGAATGACTATTGATACTCATATCATTGGTGACTATAACTTACCCTGGTAAATTTGGGATAATGATAAACTGGGAATTGTACCAAGTAACTTCTCCTCCAATCTAACGTCACTAATAGAAACATTCTCGTTAAACTTATTCCAACTAAATTCAACACTTAACTACAACAACGTCTTACTGGACATAGGTTTTTCTAATCGGAGTGATAGTGTTATTAATCGGTGTGACTATTACCTGATCATATGTGATATGCACCACCCTCCACTAGTGATATCCATTGTGAATAATGTCTTAACTGACCACTTAGTTACAGTTGAGTTTTGCTATAACAAAAAATTTAATTTTGTCAGTATCTCTTCTAGATTGTTAGACACCAACTGGGATTACTTATTTTATAACAAAGTTGTAGAACGCTGTACCATCATATTTTAGAAAGTATTCTTTAAGATGATCGAACAATTTGTACCTAATATTAAGATTCAGAATAACCACAGATATCGTATTGGTTCAATGCTGTATTGAAAAGCAACATTAACCTAAAACGTTTAGCTCATAAAGTCTACAAACTCTGGTCTTGAAATTGATTATTCAAAATTTTAACCCTGCGATTGTTCTGTACGTTCGTTTTCGTTTCGTTTAATTGTTTTGTTGTGTAAGGAGATAGAGAGAGATAGATTTTTTGTATTACATTCGTAGTTTCGATAAACGGCGATTTTTGTGTTTTTTCACTGTTTTGGCGTTCACGAACGTTCACGATCGTGGCCAGCGGAGCCGCTCTTTCGCCTTGACCGTGAACTTCGCTTGCTATTTCGTTCGTGCGTCGTACTATTCGCAACTCTTCCGCGTTTTTTTCTACTGGCTGCATTTTCACGAAGCTACCTTTCCTTTCTTTGATTTCGTTCGTTCACTAATTCGCTTTTCCAAACCACCGCTTTTCTTCCGCCTTTGCATCCTTAGCTTTTTCGTTTACCGCACCTCCGTCACTGTTTCAAATGGTTCTGATATTTCTAAACTGTTTGGTGATTATTTTGCCTCAGTTTACGTTCCTTTTGATACAAGCCCGTGTAACATCGACATCGTCATCTGCAATTCTAGTGATATTTGCAACATATCTGAATTGAGCATTACTATCTCAGATGTTCTGGATTCGCTTGGCACTCTTAAGACTAATAAAGGTATTCGTCCTGATGTTATATCACCACTTCTTTTGAACAAGTGTTCTCTTTCGCTCTCAAGACCCTTTTGAGTTTTGACTCTTGTTTAATTTATCTTTGTTTAGTGGGCCCTTGCCCAATATCTAGAAACAATCGTATATAACACCTGTTCATAAGTCTAGTAAAATATCTAACGTTAGGAATTATATCCGTTCAGGCACATATCCGTTCTTTCAGCAATACTAAAAATTCTCGAATCTTTAGTGGCTCGCGCGTTATCGAGTGCTCTAGATAGTGTCATAGTTAAGACCTTTACAGAAACCATGTTGCGTTTCTGTAAAGGTCGCTCCACAGTATGTTCTACTTATCTATGATAACTATATAGCCAATGCATTAATCAAAGGGCATCGTGTTGACTCAATTTATACTGATTTCTCTAAAGCATTCGAGAACGTTTCGCATGCGATTTTGCTGAAGAAACTTGAATTTTATGAAGTCACTGCTCTTTTGCTGAAATGGTTAGAATTGTACTTGTTCAATCGTAAGAAGGTAGTCAGAATTGAATGTTTTTCGTCAGAAATACTAGTCACTTCTGGGGTTCTTTAAGGCTCTCACCTGGGTTCCTTACTTTTTAATGTATTTATTAATGAAATAAATTTTGCTATCCATCACAGTAATATCTTACTATATGCTGATGATATAAAGCTGTTCTTAGCCATTTATACTGCAAACACAATCGCCTTAATCGAAAAGAATCTAGTTAACTTGATTAATTGGTGCTCCTCAAATAATATGTCACTTAATCTAGATAAATGCAAGCATACGTCTTTTTACAGAGGTAGAGGAGACTGTTGTTATGATTACCGCATTGATGGACATATATTAGATAGGGTTAAAATCATTAGGGACTTAGGTGTTGTTTTTGATGATGTACTTGCTTTCAGGCAACATGTCGAATCTGCTTGTTCTAAAGCACTAAAAGTTCTTGGATTTATTAAGAGGCATACTCAAGATTTTACCAACATAGTAGCAATTAAACAGCTTTACATATCATTAGTTAGGCCTCATTTTGAGTACGCCTATCTGACCTTCATTATATAGGGTGCATTGTGAGTGAATTGAGCGAGTTCAACGTAACTTGCGTTATATAGCAATCAAATGTCATAACCTTAACTAAACTTACAAAATTTTGCATAAATCAACGGGTTTGGTTACCATAAGTGATCGTAGAGTGAAATCTGATGTTCTCTTAATGTACAAAATTTTAAATAATAATTTTGACTGTCCCGATTCGATTAATGCTGTAAGTCCATGTTCCTCCTAGATCATTGAGGAATTCAGTGTTGTTTTATACTGAACATCATAGATCCAATTTTGGTGCTCACATGGCATTTACTAAAATAGCGCAAAACACGAATAATGTATCGATTGATCTCTTCAATACCTCCCTCACTGCTTTGAAAAAGAATGTGTAATATTCGTTTCCCGTTATACATTTGTTTACCAGTTCCACTTGATGATTTATAGTATTACTGCTGTTAATATCTTGTATTGTTATTTACATTTTTTATGTTTAGTTGTCACATTACTTTAAATAATTTTTTACACCCGGTGATGTTTCACATGGGGTAGTCCCGTCAATCAATAAATACCAATACCACACTGTAACAATCACTCTATTTAAGTTAGTCTGACAAGCGACTGATCAAGTAAGGGTAGATAAGGTAGTATTTATAAGGTAATTTTTGAATGGTCTATTAGAGCAGATAATGACCGTTTTAAAAAAATACAAATATAACTATGTAAACTATAAACAAAATATAACTATCTGTTTATAACATGTTAACTACATTATTAAGCTGATATGAATTAATCGAGAACAGCATCATACTAGGGACAACCAAAAGTGACAAACTTGAAACTTATAATTTTCCTTTTTTGTCGCGCTATCTAACCTAAAATAAGTAGTTAAATAAATAAATTTAAATTTATACGGAATTGGCAATGGAATTCTCTATAAATAAAATGTCTAAACTTTTTTTGATCGTGTTAACCATAGGCGAGAAATTTGAACTTGAAACAATTTAACCACACGTTTTTCAATTTTAGGAGCGTATAACTTTTGCAACACTGATGCTACAATAAAAAGTCCTAAATAGAATTTGTAGAACATTTATTTCTATATATGTAACAGCGTTTTCGACATAGAGTCAACGATAACTGAGAACACGCAAAAATCTTTTTCATCCCTTATATTTAATATGGCAGCCGTTTGGCATGTACTTTTGTCCCGACATTTTGGTTTTAAAATTTTAACAGTCTCCTCTATCGATTACAAAAAGAAAAATAGCTTTCCCCTAAAATATTTAATGAAACTTTTTTAAACGCTCTGACGACTGGACTATTGTATTTGCACGTGAAAACAGAATACTTGTTAGTCGGCATTACTAAAATTTAGAATAAAACGCGTTATATCGCCAGATATCAATTGGGCAGTGACCTGGCCTTGAAAACCCTGTGTGAGGTGGCAAGTTGCGTGCGTAGAGTGAACAATAGTATATAGTAGTGAATGCAATTTTTGTGAAATAAGTGTATAATTAGATTTTTGAAAGTCATTGAATTCAATGCTAGTGTTTATTGTGTAATTTAGTGAAGTTTATAAATAATAACTCTTTAATAACTCTTTCGTTCTCTTATAATAACTCTTACTCTGTTGTTTATAAATATTTTGTTAATAACAATAACAATAATTAACAAATAAAAAATATACATACATCTATGGAATTAATGTTATTCCACAGGTATTCTACAGGGTTTTCAAGCTTATGTCACTGCCTAATAATAAAACTGAGGATAGTTGATCTTCTTTGACATTGTTGCTGACAGATACAATGCGTTAAGAGGATTACACACTGATGCATGGCCGGGGATCAACATTAATAATTATACCAGTCTATATAAAATGCATATCTCATCACCATACTTACATTTTTATTACAATTCTTAAATATAAAAGCTGGAATAAAAAATATAAGAAATACATTATGTGTATCTCGCCAATTTAAACGCACCTTAACATTAGCACTGACGTGAGCAGAGTACGGCTCGTTTGTTAGTTCTAATATAATGACCGCTACTAAATTCATAGTTGCTAATGAAAATCGCATAACTATATTTGAACAACCAATGAAATGTATGCATTTCATGTTGTTACTATGGTAACTAGTAAATAAATAAGTGGAAATATGCACAAATGCAAAATCTCCACAAATGGATTTTTTTTTGAACTCAAGCTGTTAGATTAATTAGATGTCAAAATCAACAATAATATTTATATTTAAAATCAAATAAAAAGTTAAACAAAGAAACTGATTATTGTTATTATTATAAAAAAATACAATGATTATAAGTTCATCGGCAGTGCACGGAATTGTCAAATGTACGAAATTAATAAATTAAATTGTCAAATGCACGGAACCGTAAACAAAATATATTGTAAATAAATGTACTTAAATCTTATATCCCATTCTAATAAAACCTCTTTTAGACTAGTACACAGATAAGGTTTTACAGATAAGTTTCAACGCCCACTACGTGGATCGCTATTCCAGTAGAATCACTGAGAATGGCATGTGTATCGTATAGTAGATGGCGTTGCAAAATAATAAAATACTTTAATAATTTAATATGAAATTCATCGTCATATGGCCCAAACAACCATAATACACATTTTAAGCACGCCCTTGAACACGCATTAGCTGTATGTGTCGCTGTACTTTATAGAATTTTAGTTTTTAGCAATTTATAATTTAGTAATTTATAGCAATTATAAGACGATTTCTGTTGAGCTGAATATTCCTGACTATAGTCAGCGTTTGGTCTGTCAAATGTTGGTTTGGTCAAGTATGGTTTGAACAAACCATTACGTCATATCTATCACAACTGAAATCAATTATTCAGCCGTGGTCTGTCACTTACCACCGTTAAATTTGAGGTAACATATATCATAACAAACTTTTATGATAGAGAGAGAGAAAAAACATTAGAAAGAGACGTAAATATTAACCAAACCGCTAACCATCACTCGGAGATAGTTTGCGATTTGACAGACCAAACGCAAACCAAGTCAGCATATGACGTCATTGTTTGTCAGTCGAAATCGAGCGGTTTAGTTTGGTCAACTACATTCAGGAATATTCAGCTCAACAGAAATCGTCTATAGTTTTGTTGCATTTCAAATTAAAAAACAGGTTCCACACCACGCTCAGACACAATTTCTAAATCCATTCGTTAAATTATAGTGTGATTACAGTTTAGTGTTATTACAGTATAGTGTGATTACAGTATAGTGTGATTACAGATTACTGAATAGGTAGCGAAACATATAAACTGGGAGCACGGCCTATCTGTAAACTTCTGTGACTATAGTAGCATTTAAACATACAGTCTAGAGATCTGCAAATGATTTAAAATCTGATAGCTTGAATGTTTTCTGCAAATTTCTAGAGTACATTGTCTTCAAGCGCCCTCGGTAGTGACATTGAAAAACCATTTTCCCTTTCCTGCTCCACATGATATTGTCAACGCGTTCTGTTGCTGTTGCCTCTCCGCCGACCGCCGTAGCCCATCAGCCGTAAGCTATCATGCATTTTACATGCACATGGCTGCGAGTGCGAATGCCGGCCGTTTCGTTCGTTGTCAAGCCATTTAACTAACCCCTCTTTCATGAAATGTCGGTGGTCAGCTGACTCAACCAATTCATCACAGTGCCCAATATTTTTACCTGTTTCAAGGTAACAACGTGGGTGATTAGGAGCGATCCTCACATGCAGGTAGGAGTTTCCTGTAAAGGTGCACCAATGAAATGAAGTTTGCAGTGGCCAATGGCGAATCAGGCAATCATGTTTATTGCTGCAGGCAAGCGAGGTATGTTTTCTCGAGTCTGGCGTTAGCTAGGGGTGTGTGTGTGTGTGTGTGTGTGTGTTTTTTTCAATCGGGCTCTGTATTCCTCAGACTTCTGGTGTGTATATTTTCTACCAAAACATTTAAATAACTGTTTTATTAACTGTATTTAATTTTCAATTGCTCTAATCTATGATTAGCTGTGTCAGTTGTTTGTGTCGATTTCATTCAGTTAAATTTCCGGCTGAACATTGTGTGGGTTAATTTGCCTGTATTTCTGTGCTTGATGGGATACATTAAAAGTACTACAATATTGAGATGGCTACAGCAATTCCTGGTGGACCTCGTGGACGCAGAAAACAAGCTAAGCCTCAACGAAAAGGTAAAGGACAGCTTTTAAATACTATTGTTAGCTACTGGCTCCCAAACAAAAATGTGCGAGTTCCACTCACCACAACGTTATCTTTTCTAATGTTAAAAACATGTGGGAACATGTGTTTTGAATGGCGATCGCCATCTCTTACTAGGGGGAGGGTTTGTTTACGTTGTCGCACACTACGCACCACGCTTTTGCATTTTCACTCTCAAGTTCCTTCACTCAGGTTTTTCAAATTTCTATTTCCCTAATATTTGCAATTAATTCGAAGGCGACTTTCTTTATCGTCGAACTTCTATTATAATAGGTGCTCCGCATACTTTTATGATATTCCGTCGGAAATCAACTTTTTATGTTTCTCAAAACAAATATGTTTCTCAAAACTTAAGATAAACATACAATAATCAGCTATTTTCAGAACGTTATAATGAAATTGCGTTACGAACTTGTGAACCACATTTACTGCATCAAATTTCTAATTATTTAAATCAGTTTTTGTTACCAATTCGCTAATTCAAAAGAGAATATAATTGACATGAATGCAATGAAATAAAAATTTGTTAAATAAGTAAACGTCAAAAGCTAGATATTTTTACTATGCAAATATATTCTGTGTTTTTAAAGTAAAGCAACATATTTTCTGAAAAATGTTGACCTTAATTGAATCTAATTGAAGGCGCAGTGCTGAGGTAATTGAGAATTTAAATTATCGTTTGTCGCCTTGTAAAAGCGCCACGCGGACGTTCGTCTCCTATACAATATCATGTGCTCCATGGCCATGTGCTGATGGATGTGTATGTGTCGTTATTCTTTTATCTTATGTTGTCATGAACCATTACCTGCAATTTCCTGCAATTAAGGCCGTTTTACAGCTTGCAATACTTCTGCAAGTTGCAACACTACTGCACGAAATATTGACGCAAGGCATGCGCAAATGAAACATTTTGGCAAGTTACAAGATCTTGCAAGTTATCGGTCCTGTTCTACTTTTATTGCAAATGCAAGTCTAGGGTAAAACTTAGTACTTTGAGGTCCTAGTGACTAACTTGAAATAAATAGTCCGTACATGCTATCGATGATTGTTGACATTTCATGTGTTATTTTGCGAGTTATTTGGTGTTTTGCTTGAATATTTCGAGTTTTACTTGTTATTGCAAAAGACACTTGCTAGCTGTAAAACTAGTCCGCAATACATGGTCCCCAAACCAACTAGTCCGCAAACATGCAAGATTTTACTATATATTGCTTACGCTCACAATTTATAAAATATCAATAAATAATTGTTTTTAATTTATTTGGGCAAACGTTTCAATAGAACACGAAAGCTAATAAAAAGAATGTCGTTAATACAAGTTTTGCTCAAATTTTTTGATATACAACTGCATATTTTTGATTTTAATTAAAAACGAGATTAATAGTTTTGAAGTAAAAGCTTTTGTATTATTTTTATTCATATTTATTCTTAATAATGCGCTAAGTATTTATGTAAAAACATCAACTTTATAGAGTTTTATTGGAAACTTTAAATTATGTGATTGCTTTTGGTAGAAAATATTGAAATAGACAATACATCAAATAAATAATAGTAATATAAAGTATTGAGTTCAAAATACTATACAATATAATGCATAACTTTGTACCAATGCATACAAATATTATGTCAAAGCCTTTAAGTCGGCGCGTACAGTGGTGTTTATGTTTATTATGTACTGGGCATTTGTAGTTAGTGCATAAAACAAAAGGTATGAAGGTACAATTTCTTGTAGCACTCAATGGGGAACATGCGTAAATTTTTTTTTATATATAATGAAAAATATAGTTTTTTTTTATTGATGGGTAAAAATGCCGTAGATTTTCTAATAATGATATTAGAAATTTGCGATATTTTAAATTTTTAAAAACATTTTTTAGCGTAATATGCTTAGTAATGTCACATATAGCCTCTAAGCAACGAGCGTTTTTATCCCACCTCTCAGTTTAACTAACGGGATAAAAAGAGAGCTGAGATTAAAACGCTCCTTGT
This sequence comes from Cryptophagus acutangulus, assembly GCA_963556235.1. NCBI lineage: Eukaryota > Metazoa > Arthropoda > Insecta > Coleoptera > Cryptophagidae > Cryptophagus > Cryptophagus acutangulus. Next base: position 2,493,421 of record OY744557.1, on the reverse strand, counting down.
TTGGAGGCTATATGTGACGTCACTACGTATATAACGCTACAAAACGTTTTCAAAAATTTAAAATATTGCTATAAATAAATATTATTACAAAATCTGCACTTTTGCATCCACTTTTTTAAAAAAAAACTTTTACAAATCAATAAAATCGAGAATAAAATAAACTATATATTACTTCTCTCGTAGAGGAAGTATTGTATTCATGAAAAAAAAAATTTCTCCAAATTTCACTTTTTTCTACATTATAGAATGCGCAGATTACGAAAATCATATTCACTAATGTCCGTCTGTCGGTCTGTCGGTCGGTCTGTGCATTTCTTTAAAAATGGCAAAATCGGTAGATCCACTTAATCTTCTAAAGTTGCTAACCGATTTTAACCAAATATTAAACATATGTTTCGTGTATACCCCAAGTGGTGAATGCTTTCAAAAAACCTGGAGTTTTTCCAAGGGTTGATTTTTTATTAAGGGTTGAAGGGTCAAAAAGTTGTAAAAATGAATAAGTTGTAACGTGAATACCTGCCAGGAGTAAAATTTGATTTGGACCAAATTTGGTATACATATTAAGGATACATTGAAGAAAATGCTGGTAAAAGTTTCATCCCCTAAAAATAAGCCCCTACGACCACTTTGCCATTTAAGTTAATTGTTCAAAAATTGCCGGTGTTGTGATTCTTATATGGCAGCATTACCCACACTTTTCCATCAGTTATTTTAGTAATATTTACATAAAGAGTGAGTAAAAATAATTTTCGACCCTTACCACACACCCCCACCCCTCCAATATAGAGTTTGAGTCATATGGATCGGATTTTCTTCATATTCGATTTCTACCATACATTTTAAACATATTTAGGAAAAATATAATTTAAAATAGTATGCGACCCTTATTTTGCAATTTCAACCCTTAACATACCATGTACAGTCAAAACGCTCAGATTTCTTTCAAATTTGGATCCTAGTAGTAATTTAACTTACTTAACTTATCATTATTTAGTTAATTAAATTAAAACTAGGGTAGGACCTACATATTACAATTGTAACCCCTAATGCACCCCTTTGATTTGTCAGATTTTGTCAGATTTTATTTAAATTTGTTTTCTAATAATAAATTGAAATATAATTTAAACTAGTTTGATCAAAAATGTCCTAGAATCCTCAATTCATGTTTTTAGCCCTTAACACACCCCTTACACTGATAGTGCTAGGATTTACTTCAAACATTGATTTATATTGGTAATTTTAAATCTAGCTTCAAATAGTTTCATTAAATTAGAGTACCTACAACAAATTTTTTACCTTTTAATCTTTTCATACACACGTTTCAACTTTATCGCTTAAATTTGTTTAAAATTTAGTTCCTAGTTAAAATTTAAAAAGCATTTTTAAATAACCCGATAAATGTTTTTCAGTAAAAGATGCTTCAAAATTCTAAACATTTGAATAACAAATTTTAATATAGCAACGAGAGAAGTACTGTGGAATCTCATTTCCAGCGAATTTTTATTATGGATGCAAATTAAAAAATTACGCATGTTCCCTATTCAATTTTGGTTGCGCTTAGATTAAAAATATTGCATTATTGACTGTATAAACAAACTACATTTTCAGCGTCTGGTGGCTGACACAACATTTGACTATTTATTTTTTAATTTGAAAAATAAAATAATAAACAAAACTGTAATCATGGGCACAGATAAGTATAACAGATAGGCTGTCCAACGTTAATATTTATTTCGCTACCTATTCAGTTCCCCTCAACCCGCGTGTATTTTATATTGCCTACATCTAGGAGTATGCTTTTTATATTGCCTACATCATAGTTTATTTAATTTTGTTTCGAAAGAAAACTGTAATCACATTATAATTTAATGGATAGTTTTAGAAACTGTATCTGGACGTAAGGTTGCAACTGTTAAATTGTAACTGTTAAATTGTCTCGACGTGGGGTTGCAACTGTTGTAATTGTTGGTTGGGTGTGGTTTGGGCCATATGAAGATGATTTCATATTACGTTATTAGAGTATTACATATTATTTTGCAACGCTATCTACCATAGGATAGACATGCCATTTTGTACCAGAACAGCGCCCCTCCGTGGCCGGCGTTATACTAAAAAAAGCCCTCTCTAGTCGGGCGTTGGCAATATAAAAATGCGAAACACTTTGCCCTATCCGATGGCACATCTGTATATAACCTTATCTGTGTCATGGGTTAGATGCTTACAATAACAGAAATTTTTGAACGTAACACAATTGAAAACAATAACAAGTCCACGTGTCCCTCGTAGCTCTAGTTAACCGTTTAATAGTAGATGGCGGTTTCGCGGTGCGTTCGAGGCATGGTTGAATGTAGTAGTGCATAGATTCAATTCGTTCTTTCGCGTCGATTTCCTTTTGGATCACTTTCCGAATATCTTTCGGAGCGACCGAGCAGCGCCGATCATTTGACACAAACTGCTTGTGTGACACTCTTTGCGTCTTTACGTTTTTACGTAAGATACGTAAAGGAAAATTAATAAAATTAGTGAATTTAATAAGGTTGATAAATGTAAATTATCTGTCAAATGATTTTAAGAATCACTTAAAACAATTTGAAAGACTTTTATTGAATTACATTTGTCGTTAAATAAACTGGTTTCATACAATGTTATCAATCTAAACGCTCTTTTAGTTTAGATGACAGAGTTGAAAAAGTATTGTTTACATTTGTAAACAGAGGTTAAATTCAAATCGAAAATAACTCATAATGCCGGGTTGCGCAGTGAAAAGTTGTAAAAACCAAGGGAAGTAGTGTTCGTTATTTTAGGGTTCCCAAGAACAAACATTTTGTGGAAAATGGATTGAGGCCTGTAATTCAACTAATGTTAATTTAAAAAGTGTTAATAAACCTAGAAAAATGGAATTAAAACAAATGAAATAAATAACAAAACAAACACTTACGCTCGCACGTGTATTGCACAAGATTGCACTGCACAAAATATATATGTATTCACTATATAATATATAGTGAATACCTCGCGTAGGTATTCACCCATCTATAACTAAAGATTGAAGAAAACTAAATTCCATAATACTTAAAAGTACATCTCAAGAAAAACGATCTAAAAGTTGTATTTCAAAACGTAAATGAAAAAATTATTATTTTGTGTAAACGAATTATTTTAATTAATTTAAATTTAAGATACAACCAACAATACATCAACTTTCCAACAGCGGTTTTATTCACTAAAGTTCGGTGAGACCTGTCGGATGATCCAAACATTTGAAACTGGAAGCGTATTTTTATTACCCGCCTGTGTTGTAGGAGCAGTAGAACAAACCATTACATTCAACCATGTTTTAAAGTGGGAATCCTTAATAGATAGATTAATAATTCTTAATATCGTTAATTCTGAAAAATGAAATGTGAAATGAATTAAATGCGGCTATTGCAAATAATTAATATAATTGTATTTATTTACACGTGTTATGGTAATATTATGTTTATAAACGTTTTAAAAGTAGGGAATTTGAACTTTCCTACCTAAGTAGGGAAGTGAGTTTGACAGTTGCACTCACACCAATTTTCATTTTGATGAATTTTGCATTTATATTTTGTAATTTATTTTGATTTTGATAAATTGGTGTTCGATTGCGAGTAAAATAGTATACATACGGTGGTAAGTTTTATTAACGCCTTGTTAAATATATATATATGTATTTTCGACCTTGGCGTATTGAAACATTTCTCACCTCAGATGTAATGTACTATTACAGTCCTATTTGTATCGTTATAACGATATCGTTCAATTGTTTACAAAATAGGAGTGTTTAAAAATCATGCTTGACTATAAACGAGACTAAAAATATATAAATAATATACATAAATTTCAATAATTTATTCATGGGATTATCGTTCCAAGTACAATTCGTGAGAAGGATTTAAATTGATCAAAATTGCAGTTTTACACAAAAACTTGGTGCTAGATTGCAATGTCACTCAAAAGAACTGACATAGAAAAATCATTCGTCCTAACGATAAAATTATACTCACTCATGGTATTACTGTTGAAAATATTTCTTATTGAAGTCGTTCTTAGATAGTAATGATAGAGGTATTGATCGATTATTTTAGTACTTTAATTTATATATTTAATTATTAGAATGCAATTAAAAAAACTACAAAATACCGTGTGTTTGATAAAACCGCCGCACGCTATATTTTTGTTATTAATGGACTAATTTAGTTGAATAAAGAAATTTATGCAATGAATGTTTCTGAACTACAAAATGGATTTATTTTTGATTTTTTTGCAATTGATTTTATGGTAAACGGATGGTCAACTTTTTATTTAAAATAGAAAAGTAATTTTTTTATGTTCAAAAATATTTTTCTGGATTCAAAAATGTATCACAACTTGCTTTTTTTCTAGTACTAATCATAAAAAAGTAAATTCAAAGAACTTTTTTCTTAGGTTTTTTTTTCAAATCAATATTGCGTTGCCATATTTTTCTGATTGCAAAAAAAAATTACAAAAATCAAGTTACAATTTACGTAAATGTCACTGTCATCGTATTTTTCACTGATTGTGTATGAATTTGTACCAATATGAATTACCAACACATGACTGATATGATGCAAGTGTATTTTGAGTGTCGTAAAAATTCTGGTGCAGCTGTACGGTTGTATTCATATATTCATATTGATACAAATTCATACACAATCAGTGAAAAATACGATGACAGTGACATTTACATAAATTGTAATTTGATTTTTGTAATTTTTTTGCAATCAGAATAATATTGCAAAGCAATATTGATCTTAAGAAAAAAGTTCTTTGAATTTTTTTTTTCTGATTAGTACTAGAAAAAAAGCAAGTTACATGATGATGATACATTTTTGAATCCAGAAAAATATTTTTTAACATAAAAAAAAAATTACTTTTCTATTTTAAATAAAAAGTTGTCCATCCGTTTACCATAAAATCAATTGCAAAAAAAACCAAAAATAAATCCATTTTGTAGTTCAGAAACAATCATTGCATACATTTTACTTCTCTCGTAGAGGAAGTATTGTATTCATGAAAAAAAAATTTCTCCAAATTTCACTTTTTTCTACATTATAGAATGCGTAGATTACGAAAATCATATTCACTAATTTCCGTCTGTCGGTCGGTCTGTGCATTTCTTTAAAACCCTATATTTCGGAATCTACTGGCCCGATTAAAGCAAAATTTGCGTCCTTTTTTTCTACCTGCCCATAGATGATATCGAAGAAAAAAAGTTTATAAAATTCTCAAAGACCTGCGCGTTATAGGCCAAAAACATGCTAAAAATGGCAAAATCGGTAGATCCACTTAATCTTCTAAAGTTGCTAACCGATTTTAACCTAATATTAAACATATGTTCTGTGTATACTCCAAGTGGTGAATGCTTTCAAAAAATCTGGAGTTTTTCCAAGGGTTGATTTTTTATTAAGGGTTGAAGGGTCAAAAAGTTGTAAAAATGAATAAGTTGTAACGTGAATACCTGCTAGGAGGAATATTTGATTTGGACCAAATTTGGTATACATATTAAGGATACATTGAAGAAAATGCTGGTAGAAGTTTCATCCCCTAAAAATAAGCCCTTACGACCCATTTGCCATTTAAGTTAATTGTTTAAAAATTGCCGGTGTTGTGATTCTTATATGGCAGCATTACCCACACTTTTCCATCAGTTATCTTAGTAATATTTACATAAAGAGTGAGTAAAAATAATTTTCGACCCTCACCACACACCCCCACCCCTCCAATATAGAGTTTGAGTCATATGGATCGGATTTTCTTCATATTCGATTTCTACCATTCATTTTAAACATATTTACGAATAATATAATTTAAAATAGTATGCGACCCTTATTTTGCAATTCCAACCCTTAACATACCATGTACAGTCAAAACGCTCAGATTTCTTTCAAATTTGGATCCTAGTAGTAATTTAACTTACTTAACTTATCATTATTTAGTTAATTAAATTAAAACTAGGGTAGGACCTACATATTACAATTGTAACCTCTAATGCACCCCTTTGATTTGTCAGATTTTATTTAAATTTGTTTTCTAATAATAAATTGAAATATAATTTAAACTAGTTTGATCAAAAATGTCCTAGAATCCTCAATTCATGTTTTTAGCCCTTAACACACCTCTTACACTGATAGTGCTAGGATTTACTTCAAACATTGATTTATATTGGTAATTTTAAATCTAGCTTCAAATAGTTTTATTAAATTAGAGTACCTACAACAAATTTTTTACCTTTTAATCTTTTCATACACACGTTTCAACTTTATCGCTTAAATTTGTTTAAAATTTAGTTCCTAGTTAAAATTTAAAAAGCATTTTTAAATAACCCGATAAATGTTTTTCAGTAAAAGATGCTTCAAAATTCTAAACATTTGAATAACAAATTTTAATATAGCAACGAGAGAAGTACTGTGGAATCTCATTTCCAGCGAATTTTTATTCAAATTCAACTAAATTAGTCCATTAATAACAAAAATATAGCGTGCGGCGGTTTTTATCAAACACCCGGTATATGTAAAAATATCATAATTTTCTTTATAAAGGTTTTATATTTGATGGCAGGTGTAGTTACGTAATAACAATAATAATTTTAATTTTAATAAAATTAATGTATTAATATAACCATTCTTTGTCATTTAATTAAAACAGAATTAGCGGCTAAAATTAATTAAGTATAATTTCGTTAATTTTAGTTTTTTTATTAACAGTAATTTAAAGACTATTATATCCTCGGTTATACCATTTTGTGTACATGTAGCATTTATATTCCTTATTTGAGAATGTTAAAGAATCTTGATAGCAACATTTTCAATTTTACGTTATTTTAGCTAACTTAATAGGAAACTCACCGGAACTCGCCGGAAACTTATTAGTTCATAGCATAGTGTGCATAGTTCATTAGTATGTACTCGGGTATGGCCAGTAATTCTGACACAAATGAAGAAAAAAAATGTACAATGTAGTACTATGATTTATCAACAATAATAATCATTAATCATACTTCAATATTATAATGATTTGGTATATTTAATTAACACAGTATAAACTATATAACTAAATATAATAAATGAAAATTAAGGGTGGGGTTTCACTAAAAATATAACCAGCCAAAAATGTATCCCGCAGGTGCTGCCCTCTAGCAACACCTGCTCAGTAAGGTAAAGTCATTCGCTAAATTTTTCCCTTTAGTGAAGCGTACACTGAAACCATGGTTGAATGTAATACTGGTTTGTTCTACTGCTCCTAGAGCGCAGGCGAGAAATAAAAATACGCCTCCAGTTTCAAATATTTGGATCATCCGACGGGTCTCATCGAATGTTGGAAAGTTGATTAAGAAGAAAGTATTGTTGGTTGTATCTGAAATTTAAATTGATTAAAATAATTTGTTTACGTAAAATAATTTTTTCATTTACGTTTTGAAATACAACTTTTAAATCATTTTTCTTTAGATCTACTTTCAAGTATTATGTAATTCAGGTTTCTTCAATTTTTAGATATAGATGGGTGAATACCTACGCGAGTTATATTTTGTGCAGTGCAATTTTGTGCAATACACGTGCGAGCGTAAGTGTTTGTTTTGTTATTTATTTCATTTGTTTTAATTCCATTTTTCTAGGTTTATTAACACTTTTTAAATCAACATTAGTTGAATTACAGGCCTCAATCCATTTTCCACAAGATGTTTGTTCTTGGGAAATCTAAACACCACTACCTTTGGTTTTTTGAGGGTAGTTTTTACAGCTTTTCACTGCACAACCCGGCATTATGAGTTATAGTGAAACCTATTCTGTTCTGACCTGTGGGCTCTCAGCTGATTCCGCCTGCACCAAATCAATTGAAGGCCATGTAAAAATTTTACCAGTAGCCTAGAATATCTTCCAAGCAGCCGACACGCCAATACAAAAATAAAAGATTATATTCATACGATGGCACTGAACGACAACAAGACGAAAGACATACGTGCATGTAACTTCTTTGTCATTCACATTGATTGTATTCATAAAATCTGGGAAGTCATGTCGCAACGCTGGCAGACGTACGTTCCTGTTATTGTTAGCATATACTGTAATGCGCTGGCACAGCATAGCAATTAAAAAGTACGTCTAGCGCATTTGATACCACAGGTCAGAACGTAAACGACTTGACTTTATTTTTGATTTGAATATAACCTCTGCTTATAAATGTAAACAATACTTTTTCAACTGTCATCTAAACTAAAGGAGCGTTTAGATTTATAACATTGTTTGAAACCAGTTTATTTAAGGCTGCGTTAAAAAGGGGCTTAGAAACACTTAGCAAAGAGCTAAGTAAAATGAAAATAACACGAATACCATACATATCTACATTTTGTTTTTAAAAGATTTGTATAGCTGATTTTTTTTTCGATTTTTTAGGGCCAAATTCAATATAGTAGATGACAGCGTTAATTAGTTATTAAGATTTAACAGTAATTATTTTCGTTCTATCATCTGATCATAGATGGCCAAAATTAAGTCAAAAAACTAAAAAAATAATAATTTATCAGAATCTTCAAAAAAACGAAACAAAAATCATACTGGTATTCGTGTGTAATACTTTAAGCTCAGCTCTCAGCTAAGCCCATTTCTAACGCAGCCTTAACGACAAATATAATTCAATTAAACTCTTTCAAGTTGTTTTAAGTGATTCTAAAAATCATTTGACAGATAATTTACATTTATCAACCTTATTAAGTTTACTAATTTTATTAATTTTCCTTTACGTATCTTACGTAAAAACTTAAAGACGCAAAGACCCCTTAAGCTGTTGGTGTCAAATGATTGGCGCTGCTCGGTCGCTCCGAAAGATATTCGGAAAGTGTTCCAAAATGAAATCGCCGCGAAATAGACGAATTGAATGCCAAGTCGGTTTAATCAATGGTACATTCAACCCATAGATAAAAGAATATTCAACCATGAGTGAAACTGAGCTTGGATTTTACATTTTTTTACTTAAGTAAGATCAAAGCACAAATAAAAATAACTCTGTAGGCACTTGACTAAAACAACTTCTCACTCTACACCGTAACCGATTGAATATTTCGTTCGCACCTGCTATTCGCTCTACCGTGTTACCGCTTCGTTTGGCAATTAGTAGTACTAAAGCGGGCGAAACTGCTGAGAGGTCTAGTATTTTGTAAATTATGACAGAATGTAAATACAAAATAAATATAATGTATTATTAAAAATGTAAATTTTATTAAACAATAACAAAAAACAATACAAAACAATTAACAATAAATTGTTCAAACCAACATAATCTTCAATTCAACAAAACACTACTAATTATGGCAAAGGTAAGGTTCCCAAAATTGAAGTTGCGTTTCGTCTTTGGATAGCAACACTTATACGCTGTAACAGGTGAAAACCTGACTGAGCGTCTCCAGTAACTTCATATATTCTTTGATCAAGTTGACTCAAGAATCGACGCCCTTGCACACCAATAGGACCCAATGTTTCAATGGCAATTGGTATAAGAATATATAGATTTTCAAGTTCTTTGTATTTTCTTTTTTTAAGAGCTTCCACAGACCCTGCTGCTCCACCTGATGTTTTTGCTGTTGCCGCAAGATGACTGGGTGCAAGAGTATCAGGGCAGGTAAAATCCCAGACACAGCATTTTCCAGATTTCCACGGAATCTGAGTTAAACCATCCGGCCTTTTTCCATCGGTACGAGCAAGACCAATTGGTTCTCGGACACAAGGAACGTGACTTGAAATTAAATCTTTTGCAATAATTTCGTTTACTTTTTGGTGTCTTAAAAAACGTCCTTTACTATATTGACAGCTTAAACCATGTGGAGAAGAAGGGGGAACTAATGCGCCGCAGCCTGCACAATGATGTCGAGCATACAATAGAGATCCAAGACGTAGAGCACAAGCAACTCTAAATTGACTATCATTCATGAAAAGACCTAGAGCAGAAATAGAGGTAGCTTGTAGCCATGCTCCAGACTCAACACAAGATGTAGCCAATAAACGAGCTTTTTGAGTATTTTCAATTGTTATTTCAATTAGTTCGCTCTGAACAGCAAGTATTTTCGATTTATCCCAATCTTTTTGAAAAGTAGAAACAGGAAGTTCTAAACCCGGAAAACGATTTATCCATAATGTCTTAGCTTCATTAAAATAATCAATGCAAAACTCTTGTAAATCTAAACAGTTAGTTAAGAGCTTAGAAGACAATTCAACTGAAGATGTTGCAGAAGCCAAAAATGCAGGTAAACTAACATCAAACAATGTTCTTACGCCAAGTCCACCAAATTTGACTGGTAATGAAGCTTGATTCCATGTGTCCTCAATAAGTTGAACATTTAAAATTTTTTCAAGTGTTGATCGAATCTTTTCATCAAATTCAAGAATAGTATTGTTTTCAAATATAGGAGCCGTACGCATAACATATGTCAGTCGAGGGATTGCAAAACAATTCTTAAGAAGATGATATCCATATTGACATGGTAAAATAAGAATCCTCTCTACCAGAGTTTCAAATTCAATTAACTTTTCCTGCAGATAAGTATTTATTGCGGAAGATCTAATTGGAGAACCTAACAAACGAAGGTTTTCCAACTCAACAATAGGAATTTTTCTCAAAACAGTTGGAATATTAGGTTCACCCAAAACAACAATTTCACATTTTTTAGGATTAATTTCCAGACTAATTTTTTTACTTTCACAACTAATCAAATTATAACAATCTAGGGTTTCTTGAGCAGTCCCTGCTACTGTTCCATCATCCATATACCATACGTTAAATTTTGCCTTGATACTTTTTGTTAGAGGAAGTATACTTAAACAAAATAACAACGGACCAATCGGATCACCTTGTTAAACGCCCATAGATGAATTAATTATGTATTTACCAAACGCCAATATTGAAGATTTAGCATAACAGCATTTAACATATTGGTAAATTTCCGGAAAGTTTTCATGGACTGAATTTAGTATTGATTTCCGATTAATGCTATTAAAAGCGTTTTTAAAATCAATTTTCAAAATAAAGTTGTCACTTATTTTTGGTAATCGGCAAAAAGTTCTCAAGGAATGAACTGCAGAATCAGCACCTCCTTTGACACCTACACCAAGCTGATGGGGATAGAACAGATCTTTGGCTTTCTCACTCAAAGCACGTGAAATTACTTTTGCACAAAGACGTCTCAATGTAAGACCAATTGCTATTGGTCTTAAACCTCCATCTGGTTTATCCAACGCACATAATGAGGCACCAAAAAAAAATCGGTCAAATTTCTTCACAAATATTTCCTTGTATAATCCAATTCACAAACTGTGTTAGTTTCATTTTTAATTTGTTACCTGCTTTGCCATTTTTATTAGATACCATTTCTTTAATATGTTCTGCTCTTAAGTTATCTAAACCTGCAGAAGTACCTCCTTTAAATGAAGCCAAGCAACGTATTACTAAATCAGAAGTAACATTCAAAGGTTGTTCTAAATTATCACCATCAACGACATGCTCGATGTTGGGTTGTTGTGGATGAAGGTTTCTTAGTAAATTGACTGATTCGATAGAAGGAATAGCTAAGCTAGACATTACCGATGCAATTCTTGCCGCATTAGCAATATCCCCATCTTCAATTTTTGTACAAATTTTTTTTTTGAGAAGTTTTTCTGAAGTTTTATATAATTTGCGATTTTTTGTAATTAATTTATTCGACGTAAGATTATCTAAATTATATGATCTTAATTCTTAGCAAACTTTTTTTGACAAAGAAATATTTGAATTTGACACGCCCAAACATTCTGATGTGAAGTGAAACAGTTTTCTCCAACTTAAGACTGAATTTACTGACATAACTTCATGTAACAATTGACAAAATAAACTTGCAGCCAGAGGACGAGCAGTACGAGGAATATGTTTAATTGTATTTCTCCTGTTATTAACAAGTTCGTTAAATACTTGGCTGGTTGAATTTTGTGAGTCTGCAGATGTATTAGACCCAACTTCTTCAAAATCATTACGGTGGGTTCTGGATAAATGAACATTGAGGCCGTGTGATCCTTTGAAAAATTTTGGACAACTTTCATTGCGATCCAGGGATGCCTCAACGATTGATTCGTTAGGTTGAGAAAAGTTCATCAGTTTTTGTGTTGAATTTCTGTCCAAATTTAAAGTTGATGGTACAATTATTCAATTTTTTTTTGTGAATGTCAAAATAAACCAAATTGTTGAAAAATGTTGAAAAAAACCAAATTGTTGAAAAAAACAGGACCAAATATTCTAATATCTTTGCAAAAAGATCTTCAAAATGTTGCTGATTTAATTACAATGAGAATGATAGTAATAATAATTTCAATAAAATTTTCTAATAAACGTCAAAATTTCCAATGATAAAACTCCAAAAAAAAAAAAACCAAAAACAGCTAAATCTTCAATGGGTAGTGTACAGTAACACTTAATGAGACTTCGGAACACGAAATCAACAAGTATATGCAGCAATTGAGCAACTTTTTTGATACAATTGTAAACAGCACAATTTTGACGATTTTACTTTTTTTGTTTTTCAACAAATTTTATTTGTGAATGTATTTATTTTAAACACTTTGTTTTAGTTACTTTTTTTTCTCATTTTACACTACCTCACATATCATAATCTTTATAACTCTTGTTTATTTATCGTTATTATGCACTGGCAGAATCACCAAAGTCCATAGCCGATTGTTTTTATTAACAATAAAGATCTAATATAATATACAAAATAAAATATATATTTGCCGCCGTACCATATAAACTAAAAATAAAACGCCAGCGCTACATACTGGCATGCTGCTGTCTAAGTCTGAAGGACAAAACATAATAAGTTCTGTTGCTTTCTATCTATAAAGCCTTACTTGTATTTGAATTTGCCGCGTACAATATAAAATAATAATATTTGGTTTTTTGGCACGGAGATTTTATGAGTTTTTTTTTATGTTTTTTATGATAAATTTAGTTCGTTGTGCATGTTTATAGAGGTTTCAGACAACCACATAAATATAAAAAGCAAGAAGGGTTGATTTAGTTAGTTATCACTTTCTTTATAAAATAATTAAGAATTATTATATTTTATATAAAAGGAAAGTTGCATAATATATTTTATCCACTTTCGTTGAATATTGACTACTTTTGGTCAACAAAATGAGTCAAATGAGAGTTATATTATTGTAATATAATATAATATAATATATTACTGTATTTCCATTGCAAAATCTAATTTGCTATATTACTGTATTTCCATTGCAATATTAATTAAAGAATTTTGTTAATATGTATGGTTTTATTTTGTACAAAAGTGGATAAAATCAGGTTTAGCACACGTGAGCAAAGTCAGTTAATCACATGTCTGATTGGGGCCCTCGCCTACGGCTCAGGCGCCCAACATTCAGACTAGTGATTAAATGACGCACTTTACTCACTTGTACTAAAAATAGCTATTATCCACTTTCGTTGAATATTGACTACTTTTGGTCACGAAAATGAGTGAGTAAAGTAACACTTTTAATCACTCAGTGATTAAAAAATAGTTAATCACTCATGCATTTGACGTTTGACATAGTATCTACCAATCTATTCCCAATGACATTAAATATTTAAACATTAAGAAAACCAGTTGCAGATTTGGAAAGACGATAAAAATACCTTTAATTTGGTATATATGGTATACGTATATGGTGCAAAACCAATAAAAAATTGTATTAGTTTAATTAAATAAAGCCTAGTTTTTTGGCAGAAATGAGCTAATAACTTTTTTTAATGTCAATTGGCCTTGTGCTAAGAATTATTATCTACTCATTGTAATATATTACTGTGTTTCCATTGCAATATTAATTAATTAAAGAATTTTGTTAGTATGTATGGTTTTATTTTCTACAAAAGTGGATAAAATCAGGTTTAGCACACGTGAGCAAAGTCATTTAATCACACGTCTGATTGGGGCCGTCGCCTACTGCTCAGGCGTCCAACATTCAGACTAGTGATTAAATGACGCACTTTACTCACTTGTACTAAAAATAGCTATTATCCACTTTCGTTGAATATTGACTACTTTTGGTCACCAAAATGAGTGAGTAAAGTACTACTTTTAATCACTCAGTGATTAAAAAATATTTAATCACTCATGCATTTGACGTTTGACATAGTATCTACCGATCTATTCCCAATGACATTAAATATTTAAATTACAACTTAAAAGCATTCACTGGCATATTAAAGTGCAATTGCAAATATTTTAAATCTATTACAGTGACATATATTTTAATTAATTTTAATTTGGTATATAACTTATATGGTGCAAAACCTATAAAAAATTGTATTAGTTTAATTAGATAAAACCTATTTTTTGGCAGAAATGAGCTAATAACTTTTTTTTATTGTTAATTAGCATTGTGCTAAGAATTATTATCTACTTATTGTAATATATTATAATATATTACTGTATTTCCATTGCAATTTCTAATTTGCTATATTACTGTATTTCCATTGCAATAATGATTAATTAAAGAATTTTGTTAATATGTATGGTTTTATTTTATACAAAAGTGGATAAAATCAGGAGCAAATTCGTGAGCAAATTCATTTAATCACACGTCTGATTGGGGCCCTCGCCCACGGCTCAGGCGCCCAACATTCAGACTAGTGATTAAATGACGCACTTTACTCACTTGTACTAAAAATAGCTATTTTTATTTATTTACATCTATTATGAAAATATATAGTTTATTTTATTAATGGGTGAAAGTTTGTTTTGAGAAAAGTGCAGTAGATTTTGTGATATTGATTTTACAAATTTGCGATATTTTAAATTTTCAGAAAACGCGCTTCTATCTAGCGCAGCTTTCACACTGACGTCACTAGCCTCCAAACAAGGTGCGCTTTTATCTTACCTCTCATTTTATCTTGTTAATTAAAAATGAAATAAAAACAATTCTTGATTGGTGGCTAATATGTGACGCCAGTGAACATGCTGTGCTAGAAGCGGGTTTTCTAATAATGTAAAGTATCTAAAATTTCTAAAATCATTATTACAAAATCTACTGCATATTTCTTATCAAAAATTTTCACTCATTTATTAAATAAGCTATATATTTTCATTATAAATTAAAAAACAATTAATGCATCTTCCCTATTGTTTCATAAAAAAAATAGTCTTTGCAAATACCATTCGAGGTTTGGATTCGTAGTTAAAAGTATTCAAACTTCTTGCGTAGCAACTTCAAACCGTGCAAAATTACTAGATAAAAACACGCGCGAGTGCTCGTGATTTTTAGTTCTGAATAATTTGCACTCTTTTCTAGTTGCTACGCAACAAGTTATCGAAATTTTACCAGCAAATCCCCACCTTTTTTGCTCTTACTACTGATTTAAAATGCCTCGCGTACGTTGACAACGAAGTCAAGGTGACGTCATAGCTATTGATGACGTAACTTCTTGAATAGCTTATATCAATGTATAATTGATATCAATGAATAGCCCATATCAATGTATAGTCAACTAATACATTTGTGAGATAAAAAAAAAATTCGGAAGTAATTTGTGCATTTATGGTGTTACCGAGCGGGAGCAACAATTATCTCTAGATCTCAGAGGGCTTTGAAATAGAAAACCTATGACGTAACTTATATTATTAATTAGGAGTAATCATCTGAACGTTTGTCAATACTAATATTTTATAAAAGCTACGACAGATGTTTTCTGCTTCAGAGCCCTCTGAGATCTAGATAATTGTTGATTTGTTGCTGGCTCGGTATATGTGTAAATTTTTAAGCACTGGAGCTGTCACATTAATTAATTTTAAATGTCAAAATCAACCATATTTTATAATCATATGTAATAACACAAGAGCTTTTTTATTGTCGAACGTAAAGTTGTAATTTTGTAATAAGAATTTGGTTGCTTGGCAATACGACGAAAAAAACTGATTGTGAAAAAATTACGAAACAGTTTTTTCAGGAATAAATGACTGTCAGTTTTTTGAGTCGTATTGCTCTTCAGCAACATAATTCGCATTTAGAAAAATTCCAAATTAACTAGTTTGACAAAAAAGCTTGAGTGTAATTCGGTAAAACAATTTAATGAGCAACAAAAGTATACAAAAACTATCTGTCAACAAAACATTTATTTTTAGTTTTAGTCTAGCATTTGTTTAGAGTCGTGTCAGTCATGGCACTCGTTTGTGTTGATTGTGAGCGCGCCATAAATCGTCGATATGATGAATATTTTCAATGCTCAAAAGTTGAGTGTGACAGTGTCTTGCATAAAATATGCAGTACGGTTTCCGAGGATAATTTCCTAAAGCTGAAATCCACAGGTGAGCTTAGTAAATGGCTTTGTGATAACTGCACTAAGAATGTCTCAAACGAATCTGCTTCGGAATTCAATACTACTAGTGGCAGTTCCCGCGCGAATGGCAACAAAGGTGCATGTGGCCTACATCCTCTGCCCGCCACTGATTGTTTTAAACTACCAACTCAGGCAACTGAACAATCAGCAGAGTACAATAATGCTTTAATGGAAATTATTCGCAGAGGTATCAAGGAAGCTGTTACTATTTTATTACCCAGCCTAATTGAACTCCTGCAAAAAGAAATAATGGAACTCAAAACCTAAATAGTTGCTTTGAGAAAAGCAGTTAACTCACCAAAACAAAATGATCATCACCTGGAGAAACTCCTGTTTTATCACTTCCTATAGATGAAACACTGGAGGTTTCAGTAGCACAGGTGACTAACACTATCACAGCCGACCGATCGTGGGCACAAATAACTAGAGGACGTAATATCTCCACACCAATCCAAAAGGATGACGTGATGATGAACACTGAGGTCAAAACTGCAACCACCATTCGTAAAAAGCGAACACCTGTCATTTTTGGAACAAAAACCTCTGATGGTCTAAAGTCCTTTATTCCAAAAGTAAACATACATGTCTCCAGGGTATTACTGTCAAACTCCCTTTCAGACATTGAAAGCTACTTAAAAGAAAACTTACCTTCAACCGACGTTGAAATTTCGGAACTTCAAGTTAGGTCAAACGAATACCGAGGGTTTAAGGTGCGTATTCCAGCTGATGCTCTTCAACTTGTTTTAAGTAAGGATTTCTGGCCTTGTGGTTTAGCAGTCAAACGTTTTTACGAACCAAAAGTACAAGATCCTGTTAAAATTGCAAGTGAGACCAAACATTTTCAGACGGTTCCAGAAACCCTCAAAATTTTTTGGATGGATTCTCTGCTTTTCAGCTTAACATACAATGCATCACGAACAAAATATTGCAGCTGGAAGCATTTCTTCTTGAAAGCCTTCCAACTATTGTCTGCATTAGCAAGCACTGGCTGAATCATCTTGAAAGTGAAACTCTATCTATGTGCAACTGGAATGTAGCAGGATCTTTTTGTCACACTTCTTTTATACATGGAGGTGTTTTAATACTGTGTAAACAAAATGTTGTGTTCAGTAACCTAAGTTATTTAAGTGAATACTCTGTCGAAAACCACTGTGAACTTTGTGCTATTTTTTGTGTTCATATAAATGTAACTATAATATGTGTCTATAGGCCACCTGGTGGCGACTTTACTGTCTTTCTTAATGTCATTAATAAGTCGTTAAATCAACTTGACAAAGGCAGAAATCTTATTTTATGTGGAGATTTTAATATTAATTTTAACTTTTTGGATGAGAAAGTAAGAGCACTTACAGGACTAGTAAACACGTTTGGGTTAATTAAAACCATTTCAGAACCTACTAGAGGTCACAATTGGCTAGATAACATCTTTATTAACTTTTTATGTGATGATTTTACAACTCTAGTACAATATCCTGTTCTCTCTGATCATTTGAGCCAACTAATTCTTATAGACACACCCACATTAGACACTACATCTGTTACCAGAGTATGCAGACCTATTGCATGTAAAGGTCTAAGGTCTACGTTTTCAAAAAATCAAAAAAATAATCGAAAAAATGGTTTATTGTGTATAGATATAAATTACAAAGATTTACAGTATACACATTCGCTTCTCTTTAGAAATACAGGTATCTCTTGTATATAGTCTATGGCATAGATAAAGAAGAAGGTCTATGGTCGTGATTCTAACCTTATTCGTTTAGTGACATTTACTTCGTGCTACATTTATCCGAGATTTTTATGCGTGTTTCATTATCTTTTGGTTCGATTCCAATCATCTTTTGATCGTTTCTTATTTTTTTATCGAAAATGGGTTTCAAGTGCTGTGTTCTGAATTGTAATAATAATTACAATTCAAATATGATCATGCATATTAATGCCCAGTAACGATGATGTAAGTTAAAAATATAAAGAAATTTGAATGTATATTAAATGGTGCAATTGTGTGGGAAGAATAGATCTCATAGAAAAACGTCGGCGACAACATAGAAGATGGAATCTTGTGATTCTAATATTTACTACATATATAATAAACTTTATATTACGTTGTATTAGGCGTATTATTTTCAGTAAAACTAAATGTTATTTCTAAATTTTAAATTTAATTTTATTTGTATAATATTGATACTAATAAAATTAATATTTACGTTAGAGTAAGTAAATATTAATTTTATTAGTATTAATATTATACTAATAAAATTAAATTTAAAATTTAGAAATAACATTTAGTTTTGCAAAATACCTTTTAATTCAAATTTCCCTCTAAAAATCAAATTTGAATTACCCGCCAAAACGTACGCTAATGGCGACAACACTGAAGTGTTTCCTTCATGAACTAACCAACTCCAAGTGACGTTTGGTAGTAAGAGACAGCGATCTATATCTTCTTTTATCTATGGTAGTTTCTTGACCATTTAACCTATTTTCACGGCAAAATACAAATGAAATATTCTTATTTATATTTTGCGGTTGTTTCTAAGGAGAATTACCTATAGGTCGGTTCTAGAAAAAATGGTAAAACTCTTCTAAATTTGCCAGTTTTAGATTTTCGGAAACAAGAAATTCAACGTCCATTAAGTTTAACTTACCTACCTCTGAAACATTTATAATCACAATATTACAGTAACGATGTAATAAAAGAATTCTAGACTAGTTAATTTTAATTATAATTTACGTTATTAAGAAATTATTTTTATACATTTTGAAATAACTGAAATAACCTTGAAAAGTATCTATAATTGGGCATTGTCACGGCCTTGAAAAGTTGAGGGCAAGCTGTTAGTGTGGTACGCTAAGGTTTTACGAACAATTATCCCGGTGATTTTTATCCTACAATTAACGTTTATCTAGATTTAGTGACAATATTTATTTATTTATTTATTTGTATTACAACACCCAACAGATAAATCCTATTCTAGGGTGAGGAGCAGATGTGCATGCCACCTGAATGACAAAAGTGCTACATTAAAAAAAATTCACATAAGATTAACATAACAAAAATGTAAATAACGAAACTATAAAATATAAATACATGAAAATAATAACAAAGCAATATAATTAAACAAAAAAAAAATAAAATAAAACAACTTAGAATTTTAAGATCCCTTTTCTCACTTCGCCACGCGTAGTAAAATGTAAGTCACACCCACATGACTCAAAAGCGTCACGCATTTGACGCAGCGGCGCTGCTAGTACTAAATTTGTGTTTGACTTGGCAAACCAAAACGTGCTTTGTGATCTGGCTAGCTTTGTGAGCTATCTTTAATAGCTCAGGACAGTCAACGATGTTATTTGATAACTTAAATAAAAATATAGCCAAGGTAAATGATCTGCGATCTGCAAGGCTGTCAAAGCTATGGTTAGATAATAAAACACAGTGGTCAAACCCTTGAGTAGGATAATTCCCTGTAGCACGAAAAGATAAAAATTTTAAAAATTTACGCTGAACAGATTCTAGAGCAGACCTGTGTCGTTCATATATTGGCGACCAAACGCAGCAACAGTATTCCAGTTTGGATCGCACTAGAGAACAATATAGTGCTCTAATTGATTCCAGGTCAAAACCTTGAGAATTGCGAATCAAAAATCCAAGACGCTTGTAAGCGTCGGCAATCAGCTTGTTGTATTGTGGAATAAAACTCAGCCTGCAATCAAAAATCACCCCAAGATCAGTAACAGTGTCGGTCCTAGGAATAACACTATTACCCAAGTGGTAATCATTAATGATCGGCTGAAATGATCTTGAATACGATATTACAACGCATTTATTGACATTCATGCTCAGTCTATTATTTACACACCATCTATGCAGAATATTCAGATCAGACTGCAATTCAACACAGTCGTTAATGGAATTAATAGTATACAGCAGTTTTAAGTCGTCTGCATACAGTAGATGCGTGGCCGAAAGATCAAGGACAATATCATTGATAAATATGTTGAATAGTAGAGGTTCCAAAACTGAACCCTGAGGAACGCCAGAAAGTTGACGAAACTTATTTGATTTAAAACCATGACATTGTACATATTGATAACGATCAACTAAATATGACGAAAATAATTTAATTAAAGAAGTTGATAGACCAATACAGTCAAGTTTATAAAGTAAGATTTTATGATCTAGTTTATCGAACGCTTTTGAGAAGTCAGTGTAAATAACATCCACTTGTTTACGCTCATCCAACGAACGACTCAAAAACTCAGATTTGTATACCAAATTTGACACCGTAGAACGCCCGCTCATGAAACCATGTTGGTTTGTTGAAATCAAGTTTTTAGAATGACTAAAAAGTACTTCGTGAAGCAAAGTCTCAAATACTTTAGCAAAGTTACAAATTAGAGCTACCGGTCGATAATTAGTTATTAAATTCCGATCACCTTTCTTGAACACTGGTGTTATTCGAGAGACCTTCCACTTGGAAGGTCTTTAAGGCCACTTGGAAGGAATTTTAGTTTAGTTATTATTATTTAATATATAGTTTATTATTTTAAGTATTATATTGTGTTTTGTTGTGTTTAAATTAGTGTTTATTCACCCCTTTAAATAGCATTTTAGTAGTACGCTCATGGTAACAGTGTCAAAAAGTGTTGCTTGCCCTCAACTTTTCAAGGCCGTGACAATGCCCTATTTTGTCTTACATTAATTTGTTTGTATGGTTATTATATCTATATAAAAAATATAAATGATTTAATAAAATTTCACGATATATCTGAATAAATTTATGTCATGAGTGTTTCTGACACTAATAATATGTTACGATACAGCAATTATAAACCAAAATAAATAATTGATAGAAAATAAAAGCTTTAATATCAAAGTTCAAGAACCTGGAAAAAGAAAGTGCAATGAGGCTGGTCGATAAGATAAATGCACCCTACCATCAGGGATCGCATGATATATCTTCGCTTATTTTTTATGGGATCTATTGCCAGTCATTGACGTAGTTCTAGTTATGTTTGTGTAGATACTTTGTGTGTATTAGCCTCGATTTTCTGTTATGAGTTTATAAAAAAAGGCAAAGGGTACCATAAGTAATTTTATGTTTACTGTTAAAACAAAAATAAATTTTAATTGTTTATAACTTTTAAAAATTTAAAAATAAAAAAAAATAATTTTTAAATTTTATTATAAAAAAGTATAAACATAATTTATACAATAGGGTACTTAATAAAAATTATTAACATAATTTATGCAATAGGGTACTTGCATATAATTTTATTTTTATAGAAGTATATAGGTATTTTATTTAAATGATGTCTGAACTGAAAACGCTTTTTAGCGCAACACGAGTAGTGACGTCACATTTAGCTTCCTAACAAGGAGTGTTTTTAGCCCGCTTCTCATTTTAACTAACAAGATAAAAAGAAAGGTGGGATAAAAACGCACCTTGCTCGTAGGCTATTTGTGACTTCACTATTCATATTGTGCTAAAAAGCGTTTTTAGACATTTCAAATATCGCAAGTTTGTAAATTCATTATTAAAATAAAGAATAAAAAAATCTATTGCACTTTTTCAAAAAAAAAAAAATTTATCCATCAATAAAATAAACTATATATTTTCAGTATAGATGCAAATAAATAAAAATACTATATTAAAGAACATGTTTCATAAAACCAATTTTATTGTACCAGTTTAAGTTTAAAACGCGACCCGAATGGGAGCGTTTTAAAGAAGTGAAACGAGTGCAATAATTTGACATATGAAACACGTTCTTTATACAATTTTATCTATTTTACGCCTTTTTCCCTCTTATTTTAATGCAAGAATTGTACTTTTAAACAAGAGAATTTTATGTTAGTTGGTGACATTGATGAAACAAGTTACAGATTATTATAAGATTCCAAAAACACCTTTAGTTTTTTGACATATTTAATAATTGTATACTCACTACCAACATTACAAAAATAAATAACCCTACGGCTATTAAAGCATTCCTTTTTCTTTAATTATGTAGCACTGGATAGCTAATACAACTTTCTAGCAATGAGATGAGAAAAGATTTTGTAAAAATGTACAACTTGAAAGAGATAGATTCAGACCCTCAGCCTAAATGGTCCATTTGAATTAAGTCTGCCTTTATACTACCATCCACTTCCTGATGGTTGTCCGGAGCTACTTCAAACGATTTCTTCTAGAATGCGCTGTGTACACATTTATTTTTATAGAAGCGGTTTCTGTTGAGGAAAATTAATTAACCCAAAGAAATCTACCTTCTACCATTTTCAGCATATTACAATTGCAACAAAAAATACATATATGCTTCTGCATAATAATAGTACATCTCTATTCTTTGTTTTATACCTAATCGAAAAAGGATAGAGTTACACTCGTCACTCAGTGTGCCTAGGTGCACAAACACAATATTGTACGGTATTATATTGATTAGGAGCCATCTGTGATTAGCTTACCGAACTAAATGGCATTTAACATGGCACTAAATGTCATTCAAAATTTTTACAGTTTGCACCATTTCACATTTGATTCATACTTTTTAGTCAAATTACTGCAAAATATGCTTTGAACTTTTAGAGATAGATTTTGACATACTTGTTTGGGCTTCTGTTAACACGAGTTGTGAAAAATAAATAGAAAAAATTTTAAACTTTAAAATTTAATAAATAATTAACCAAGGTACAATTTGATAAACTTAATAATACATGAGCTTGGGTTGTTAATTGTTTTTTGAAAAATATATTGTAATTCATAACTTTTTACGTGTTTTAGCTAAAAAGTATGAAATAAAATTGTAATGTGGCGACATCTAGTTAGCGTTGCTTTGCGACCGCCCCACTTAAATTTTATGAGCATAATTAGTTTTTCAAGTAGAAGTTAGCACCGTCATTTTGCTTTTTAAAAAAAGTTATGGTTGTGCTGTGTTGTGCTTTGATGTGCTATGTTGGGCCGTAAGTAATAAAAAATAAAATTCAACACTTTAGGAACAAAAAATGTTTTGCAAAATGAATGATGCAAAAATTCCGTAAATATATTCATAAAAGTTAATTTTTATGAAGGGATCAATGGGTTAAATTTGATTGGACTTACTAATTGCTAACTTAACTACTCGTATATCTTCGACACCGATTCTTGCCAGAGTCGGCTTCCGGAATCTTCTAATTATTTTTTAGACATTCCCACTCATAACATTTTATTTTTAATTGTTGTATTTATTTCCTTATTTTTTATGGCACAACATAGCATAAGGTTAGCACAACACAATACAATTATAATTTTACCAGAAAACAAAAATGGCAGTGCTAACTTCTCTAGCGAAAAATATTTTTTGGTAATAAAACTAAAAGTGTTGAATTTATTTTTTTTTCTAATTTTGGCATGTAAAATGTGACTTTTCAAAATCGATTGTAGTTGGCAAACGGCACATTTTACGCAACTGGTGATGTAATGAAAAATACTTCACAACTGGTGATGAAAAGTTCCGAATAAAGCCTACTTGTTTTGATAAAATTCACTAAATTATTAATATCATAAGTTTAAAAAACTCTTTTTTGAGAAGGTTCTTGTAAAAATTAGAAAAAATCTTGTATGCAACATGTTAGGAAATGCTATTTTGTGTAACTCGCGTTATTTTGCAGAACTCGCTGCGCTCGTCCCGCAGAAATCCGCTCGTTACACAAAAAAATGCATTTCCTAACTGGTTGCATAAATAGCTATTATTATTTACGGCACAACATAGCACATCCATAGGACAACACAGCACAATCATAATTTTTTTAAAAAAAAGCAAACCTGAAAAACGAATTACGCTCATAAAATTTAAATCGTTGGATCTATTTTTTTTTATATTTTACGGCACAACATAGCACAATACAGCACAATCATAATTTTTGCTGAAATCAAAAATGGCGGTCCTAACTTCATAGACATCAAATATTCACTGTTTTAAAATAAGTGTATTTGTTTTGCATATTAAATTTAAATCTAGTGATTGACAACTGGGCAACACTAACATATCATTGCGATACATTAAGCGAGCCTTAAATTTAGTTTAGGTCCGGCTTTACAATTATTTAAGCCAGAGATGGCTTGCTTTTTTGAAATATTTGTCAATTTAGGAATTGCTAATATTCATAGTTACGATTGTTGAATTATGGATTTTTTAACAAATATTTTAGTGTTCTCAGATTAGTTTTGGTTTATTAAAATTAAAATACCGGCGTAGTGGTTAAATGTGGGAGCATGTAGTTAAATAAAACGAAAACAATGGTTAAAACAAATACAAAAAAAAAAAATTCATTGTGAAGTAAAATTAATTTAGTATATATTTTTTTCTAATTCTATCTTTAACAACATGAGTTTTTGCACAATGATTAAGTCGAATCATAAAGTATTTGTCGATGCTTAAGTTAATCAGCATATCTCTGTAATTATTTAAAATTTCATAGTTATATAGCAATAAACAAAGACCACAAAACTTTCACACAAATCTGAAATCTGAAACGATGCTAGCTAGACGGGTGGACAAGTGAGAGTCAGCTGTTTAATCATAATCTAAATTATTAATCCTGCGACTTTTCTTATTAACCGAAAGAGGGCGCTATTAGGGTACTTATCAATATAAATTTCAGCAAATTATAATGAAATTCCAGTTAAATTAAACTTAGCATTTTTTTTTCAATTTTCTCTAAATTGGCTACAAATTGTTGTTCTCGTGGCCTTTAATCAGCCTTTAATAATAAAGTGCGCAATCCATGTCGAATATGAATTCTATTTACATTTGAGCCAATATTCTGCTCTAGTCTGTCCGTTTATGATAGGCTATTACGTCATCAATTGTATATGACGCAATCTAAAGGTATGTTCCGATTAACCGGCGGTTCCGAGTCACCAGCGGTTTTTTATGAGTTCGTTTTGAGAGCCCTGCAATTGGCAGGTCTTTGTTTTTGGCAGCAGCCACTTTATTAACACTCGTTAAACTTATTTTAAGTGCATTCGCCACCAAAATTCGCCGAGCAAATTTACAACCATAATTTTCACTTCACTAGAAAGGCACTTTTGTCGTGGCGAATGTGAATTATACTTTATGCATGACCAACAAAACGTTTGTAATAAACTAAATGTCACTAAAAATAAAATCTTTCTCCCCCATTTTCTCAGGTAATACCTCATATTATCGCCTAATTTTTATAGCAATATTATTATTATTAATTACTAACGGATTTATGCCTAAAATTAATTTGATTCTGTCGTTTTAATTTTTATTTTAGCAGTTGGTATTAACTACGTCATAACTGCTAAGCAGTGACGTAATAGCCTATCATAAACGGACAGCGTATAACTATTTCTAAAGTTAGCAGACCGACGTTTTTTCGAAAAATATAAGAGCATTACTTTTTTTTATTGGGTATTAAATTAGCCTTTAATTATTAAACGAAAACATTATTGATCTGCCATACTTGCTCTGCTAAGTTTAAGTACGTCAGAAAATTTGTTTCGTCTTAGGTCGGCAAAGTGTTTTTATAGTTATGGAATTGTTGCCAAGATTATTTGTGAAATTCAGTCAAGTTTGATTCCAAAATGTAAATCAAGCAATTTATTTATCGGAGGTAAATGCACAAGAGATACAATTTTTATCGGATAATTTTATTTTAATACAAATGGTTTGTTGCTATTGAAATATCACAAGAGAATTCTTTTCTATTTTGTTTTTTCTGCGAGCGATATTTCCTCAAAGCAACAAACTATGAAACTATGATTTAAAATAAAATTATCCAGATTAAAATTGAATCTCGAGTGTATTCTAGGAAGATTAATAAACAACTCAAACAAATTTATTATTTGCAATTAATAAACAAAAAAATTACAAACCAATAAAGAAAAAACAAAAAATGCAGAAAGAACATAATTTCGAGTTTTGCAAAATACCTCAAACTGTTTCCAAATTGAGGTTCGGCATTGAATAGTAGATTTCGGTATAACTACATTTATTTTTATTATTTTAGTATTTCGGTATTCTACACTATTTTGAACTGCATTTATAATTACAGTTTTGGAAGCGCTTCCAAAACGTTCTATATCATTAATTTTGCTTTTTGATTACTTTTCTGTTCTGATAAACCAAATTTGTTTGAAGAAGTCAAACTCAAAGCCTACTTTTTTTTTAAAATACCGTGTACTATTTGATTTTAAAATTGAAGCTAACTTTTTACTCGCCGAAAATGGCAAATTACTAGGCAACAAAAACCGAATGCACAATTTTGATTGGTTGATTTACAGAGGTGTTTATTAATCATTTAAATAATCAGTTATGTACTAAAACGAGTATTTTATGGTTGATTTTAACTTTGCAATTTTTAATATGTGTTGAAGTATACATATTTTTAAATAGTTATTTAAGTATTTAGGTCAGTAAGTGCATACTACCGGTGGAGGGTGTGTTTGGAGATCGAGAATTCGAGACGTAGTGGAGATCTCCAATACGCCCGATACCGGTAGGGCACTTACTGACCACAATGCTTATTACGTTTTTTGCACGATCGAGGGCATAAGTAAATTACTATTGGATTCATAATTAAAAATGTAATAAATTAATTTTTATCAAGAAGCATATGGTTTGTTTACTGCTTATTAAGCTTACGTTGCTAGGATACGAAGTTTAATAAAACAAGATTGTACCATGCTGTCATTTAATAAGTTAATTAATAATTTCCAATTAGTTTCATAATTAACTGATCAGAAATGGGAGACAGTGATGATTCCTATATTGAAAGTGCATGGAACATAGGATGTTCGGCAATTATTCCTGAAAAATCTAAAGAACCCAATTAATTGAATCGATTTAATATAAAACAAAAAATGGATTTGTGTATACTTAACGCATCCCGTGTGGTAAGTAAACTTACCGCGCGGTGTTTTGTAAAAGTAACCTACTATGATTATTATAAAATCAGTAAACATGTCAAATTACACGATCGTGCAAAATAGTTATTTAAGTATTAAGGTCAGTAAGTGCATACTACCGGTGGAGGGTGTGTTTGGAGATCGAGACGTAGTCGAGATCTCCAATACGCCCGATACCGGTAGGGCACTTACTGACCGCAATGCTTATTAGGTTTTTTGCACGATCGAGGACATAAGAAAATTACTATTTGATTAATAAATTACAAATGTAATAAATTAATTTTTATCAAGTAGCATATGGTTTGGTTACTACTGTCATTTAATAAGTGAATTAATAATTTCCAATTAGTTTCTTAATTAACTGATCAGAAATAGGAGACAGCGATGATTCGGATGTTGAAAGTGCGTGGAACATAGGATGTTCGGCAATTATTCCTGAAAAATCTAAAGAACGCAATTAATTGAATCGATTAAAAAAAACAAAAAAATGAATTGCGTTTACTTACCGCATCCCGTGCGGTAAGCAAACTTACCGCACGGTAAGCAAACTTACCGCACGGTATTTTGTAAAAGTAACCTACTATGATTATTATAAAATCAGTAAGCGTGTCAAATTACACGATCGTGCAAAAAACATTATACGTAACGTGTTCTCTGCCATTGGCGTCGGCTTGAAACTCTTCTGCTTGTGCTGCAAAAGAGCACTTTCCGACCTTGTTACCTAAATAACTATTTAAGCCTTTAAAAAATTTAATTACTTTCTTGTTTTTATGAACAGTATTGATTAATTTTTGTGTTAAAAGTAATACCGTTTTCGATTTAATGCACTAGTGCACATTGAATGTAATTCTATCTTATTCTAACTTATATTGATAACACAGGACAGAGTTATATTCAATTAGCACTATTGCATTAAATCGCATTGCATTAAAAAATGTTTTACCTGCTGCTAACGACAAAGTCCAAAGTCTACTCAATTGTATATGGAAAATTTCATATAATGTCAAAATTATGCAAAATTTAGTTATATTAAAGTTAAATTGTCAAGTTATGCAAAATTTTAATAAATTAATTTTTCCTACAATCGCATATAAAAGTAAGCCTTTGTGCTTCCATTTGACAACGAAAAGTTGGCGTTTTCCGAGGAGTTGTCACTTTCCCGCTCTAGATCTTTTTGCTGATTTTCCCGCTCGCTAAATCAAAACAATGCAGTAAAACAATAGTTTTTGTTTTTAGAAATGAGCGTTTCTTGGTTACCGATGATATAATCACATTTTTATTTGTTGTCAAAATATTCATTTTACATTTTTGCAACAAAAATTTAATTTAAAATCGATTGTAGGAAAAATCTTGTGTGTATTTCGAGCGCAAAGTGTTTTTGTCGCTCTCGCCAGATTGTCGTGCTCCGCTATCGCGTCGCACGACAACATTCTGGCTCGCGCGACAAAGTATCACTTTGCGCTCTTAATACACAAATAGCTATTTTACTAAATTTCAGCAGTCGTACAAATAATCTTGAATGATATTCGTGTTAAACGTGATTTTAACACTAATATCATAATTAGCTATTTTTTATTTTGTAAGATAAAATATCATGTTATATAGAGCAACATTAATAAGTTATTAACATTTTAACAGTGTTTTGACTTAATTTTTGCCATGTATGATCAGATGATAGAATTAAAATAAATACTGTTAAATCTTAATAACTAATTAACTCTGTCATTTACTATATTGAATTTTGCTCTAAAAAACCGAAAAAAAAAATCAGATATACGAATCTTTTAAAAACAAAATGTAGATATGTACGGTATTTGTGTTATTCTCATTTTGCTCAGCTCTTTGCTAAGCATGGCTAGGCCCATTTTTAACGCAGCCTTAAAGTAAAATTATCACCACAATTAGTTACCATAAAAATGAAAATAAGAGTTGCCAATTACAACACTAGATAATAAAATCAAATTAAGATGTTAATACACTTAAACTACAACATTATTACAATGGATAATGTTTTTTAATAATATCAAGAAGATCCTGAAATGGATTCACATTGTTCTTTTTGCACCACCGACGCCACTGGTACTTAACCAACCAATCATTGAACTTTTCATTGGGAAACCGTATTTGTCTAAACTTGTCTTGAATTGGACTCCAGCTAGCTTCAATTCTTTGGGTATGAGTTCTATCAAGAGCCAAAAAAACGATTTAAAGGATCTCTATGGTTTACTACTTTGTGCACGTACCCATTTGTAGACAAGCAATTGTATGCCTTCCACATATCAGTGTGGACAGTCGAACTTGGCTGAACATGATTAAGGTAGAAACCTAGAAGAACATCGGCCGTCCGCTTATTATCAGGACAAACTTCAAGTCTTAAATCTTCTGAATCATCCTCGAGCACACCAAACACCCAATGACCCTCAACTTGTGGACCTCGATTATATTTTCGAAGGTCAAATTTTGATTCATCTGCTTCAACAATTTTCCCAGGACCTCTAATCTTCGGCAATGTGTCAAGACGTCAAGACGGCAGTGTTCTAGAAAATCTAAAACTATAACTTTTCTGCAGTAATTACAATAGTCGCAAACTCCTCCTTCTTCGCGGATTCATCGTTCCGACCGTTGCTGTACATGAGTCAGAACAATTTTGTAAGTCCCAAGCGGGCTTCTTCAAACCATGTATTTTTTTGCCTGAGAAACTTCCTGAGAAAAACCCGTCCTCCGCCATCATTCAAACGGCACCTAAATTGCCCGATTCCATGTTCTATTCTGCGTAGTGTAAAAAGTTTTTTATGTCGATAGTAGTATTTTTGAGTAGGAAGGAATCCATTAGCCTCAGACCATGTGATGGCTGATTCCGTACTTTGAGTTATTTTACTAAAAATCTTATTACGGTTCCAAAGCATTGCAAATAGTTAAACCGTCGTTCAATCCACTTGTTAAAAAATTGTCAGAACTACTAACTAGCATAAACTAGCTATAAACTTTTTTTATCGCGACAATGTTAAAAACAACATTCCAACGTTTTTTTTCCACGTGCTATAAAATGCTATATAAAAAATGCTATATAATGCTATATAATGCTATGTAGTCTTGCTTTAAGCAAGATTAAAGTGAAACAATATCTCTACCATTAATATCGATATCAAAATAAAATAAACATATTCAAAAATCAATCCTGTTTTCAACACATAGCAAGATCAAAGTGAAATAATATCGCTACCCTTAATATCGATACTAAAGTAAAATAAACTAACATATTCAAAAATCAATTCTCTTCTCAACCCATAGCAAGATCAAAGTGAAATAATATCGCCATCTTTAATATCGATACTAAAGTAAAATAAACTAATAATCCTATAATCAATTCTATTCTCAATCCATAGCTAGACCAAACTAAAATAATATCGATAAGCCCAAAAATTTCTCGGACCTCCAAAAAACAATTTTTGCGACTCAGAAATATTTTCAATTGCGAATTCAGAAATATTTTTTTGTTTTTATTTCCTCACCCTGAAATTAGTTTTGTACGACTCGGTTACTTAAGCGCTATTTAAAAAGGTATCACTCATGTCTTGCTCTCATGGGTACTAATCGGAAGTTTAGCCCAATATTTCCTCTACGAGAGAAGTAAAATTAATAGTTTAACAAATACAGTATCAGCCACCTCAATGTCAACGATTTTTGTGGCCATGGGCTCACAATCTCTAAAATTTATTTCAATCAGTTATGCTGA
>OY744557.1:2437618-2462171 GCA_963556235.1 Cryptophagus acutangulus | reverse complement strand
CCATTCGTCAAGCAATCGTCCTGTGCAAAAAAGCTCTAATTAAAAATCTCGATTTTTTTGTATGAGGTAGTAGGTCATTGGTAATACTATTTTTTTGATCAAATTTCATAATTGCATCTGTAACCATTTAGCCACAAAAAAATTAAGCGTTTTCCAAAAAGCATTGCCTATCTTCATCACACGTAAAATTCATCAAATTTTCTTGCTTTTTGTCGTTTCTCAACGAATATATCGAATTATAGGTTATAACTCAAAAATGTTTTTTGGTTAAGTTGTGATTCATACAGTACCATTATTATATTTTTGTCAATCTTAATAAACAAGAAATAAAAATAAATGTAAGTTGGTGTAAAAATGCCAAAATCTAGCTCCCGCTGCTTGACTGCTAGAGCTTGGATCCGCGTCTCCGTCCCAGCAGTACATCTCTCCTATATTATAGTGGCTCGACATTCAAATGTTCTTGTAATAACCAAACGCCAAATAATGATACAATAACACTATTTTTTCAGTTCATTTAAAACTTTGTTTTCTGCGAATTTTTTTGAATCTGCGACGTACTTGGGGTTGTTTGTTCGTACATAATTGTAGTAGTCGAAAATGTGGATTTTTTAAGATTCCGCCAAGCTACCAAAAAGCACTGATTGTGATATTTTATATCCATACCGTTTTTGACGAAATATACATTTCTTTACATCAAAAACGTCTTTTCGCAATGATACTGAAGCATGACATAATTCGTGTGAGCGTGTATCCTGAATAAAATTTTCTTCACCACCAATTTTTGGTTCTTCCCTAGTGCGGAGAAGTTCAATGTTTTTTTTTTACTTGTGAAGCTAGAATAAAAATGTGGTGCCGGAAAAGTATAACTTTTATATTTCTTTCTGCGTTATTGATAGCTTCGCTTAGTTTTAAATTTACACTCTTGGTAAAAACGTTCTCTAAGATTTAGGGAAAGTTTCAGCGTTTTGAAAGTTTTATCTGGACTTTAGGTTAAAACTCTTGATGAATTTTGCAGAATGAACATATCTTATATTTTTGCTTCCTTACTTTGAAAGATGGCTCGATACGATAGATAATACCAACAAATGGATTTTCATACCAATAAGTAATATAACAGTAAAACGGTCCAACATTATGAAACTGATGGAAGACGTTACCACTATTAAAGTCTAAAGAAAATGTAACAGTTTGAAGACTTAAATGACATTGGCTTTAATGACCTTTTTGCGATGGAAATTTAATATTACAATCACAGCTTTTTGGTAGCTTGGTCCAATCTTAAAAAATCCACATCTTTGACTTCTTCAATTATGTACGAACAAACAACACCAAGTACGTCGCAGATTAAAAAAGATTTTGCAGAAAACAAAGTTTTAAATGAAGTCAAAAAATAGCGTTATTTTATCATTATTGGGCGTTTGGTTATTACAAGAATATTTAAATTTCGAACCACTATAATATCAGAGAGACGTACAGCGGGGATGGAGACGAGGATCGAAGCTCTGGCTGTAAAGCAGCGGGAGCTAGATTTTGGTATTTTTACACCAACTTACATTAATTTTTATTTATTGTTTATTTGGATTGACAAAATAGCCATTTATGATATTAGTGTTAAAAGTGAGATTTTATTTTGTGAGTGGAAAAGATTACGGAACGAGCGCAGCGAGTGGAGTAACTTCACAAACAAAATAAAATCGCTTTTAACACAAATATTATACAAGATTTTTTGTACGACTGCTGAAATTTAGTAAAAAATAAATTTATAAAAAATTTGCATAACTTGTCAATTTTGACATTATATGAAATTTTCCATATACAATCGAGTAGACTTTGAACGTTGTCGTTAGCAGCAGATAAAACAATTTTTAATGCAATGCGATGTAATGCCATAAAGCAAATTCAAAATATCTCTGTCCTGTGTTACCAATATAAGTTAGAATAAGATAGAATTACATTCAATGTGCACTAGATTGCATTAAATCGAAAACGGTATTACTTTTAACACTAGTGTTAAAAGTAATTTTAGCACTCTAAATTTATAATACTACGTTTTTAAATCGAGTGACTCGAATTAAAAACCTCACGTTTAATACAAGACGTACAAAAATATAATAATGGTACTGTATGAATCATAAATAATAGGGCAACAACTTAATGTAAAAACATTTTTGAGTTATAATCTATAATTCGATATATTCGTTGAGAATCGATAAAAAGCAAGAAAATTTGATGAATTTTACGTGTGTTCGAACGGAGATATTGGCGTTTTAATTTGTGATGATGCTTTTGGAAAAACGCTTAATTTTTTTGTGAGATGCCATTATGAAAGTTGATAAAAAAAATAGTATTGCCAATGATCTATTACCTCATACAAAAAAATGGAAATTTTTAATCAGTGCCTTTTTGCACAGGACGATTGCTTGACGAATTAAGATGTATTATATTTAGAAAATTTCAGATTTTTGTTTTAAAGGCCCACAGGATCGATTTTTAAGCGACTTTGCAGGCCGCTGGCACCATACTAGAAGGTAAAAGTCGTCCATAGATTTAACAATTTTTTTGTATTATTTGTCTAGCTGTGTGTCATTTGTGCATTTACCAAACCAAGTTTTATGGTTTGAGTTTCATGATTCAAAAATCGAGAACCAAATAATTTTTCGGGATGTAAAGAAACCATATAGTGACTTATATATACCCAGTCTGGCACTGTCACAAACCGATATTCACGTTGCACGTGCTATCACCCTTCTTATTGGTAGCTCGCAAAAAATAAAAATACATTTTTACATAAATATGTAATTGAATTGCTGATTGCGAAGCATCTTGTTAAAAATTTATATTTTTTTTTCTTTGGTCTTTTGAAAAGTTGCACGAATTTTTTATATTAAATATGATAATGTAATTAATGAATTATTATCAATACATTAAATATAATAATTACAAATATATAAAAACTCGCAAGTTCTTTTGAGAACTAACAAACCAAACACAATAGCAATTTTATTGTAATCCAAAATAGCAGTTACGTTTAATTCAATTTTTTTATTTATTAAGTGAATGGATCGAAAGCATTATCAAAATGGTACAATTACGTCAATAAATTAATTATTGTAAAATACTTTATTAAGAAACTTGAACACAATAAAAATAAGTAAACTTCATCTCTGTATTGCAACACTAATACGTTGCATTAGATGAGAACTAGATTGAATGTCTCCTTTATTTTCAATAATTTTATGACCAAGTTGGTTTAAAAATCTTCTACCGTTAGTTCCAATAGGGCCCAACGTTTCTATAGCAATAGGAATAAACATGTAAACGTTTTCCAAATCTTTATATTTCCTATTTTTGAGAGCTTTAGCTGAATCTGCTGCTCCTCCAGCCTGTTTTGCAGTAACAGAAAGATGACTGGGCGCAAGCGTATCAGGACAAGTAAAATCCCAAACACAGCATTTTCCGGATGCCCATGGGATTTGGATTAATCCGTCTGGTCTTTTACCGTCATTTCGAGATAAACCAACTGGTTCTCGGACACAAGGAACATGGCATGAAAGTAAGGCTCTTGCTATTATTTCATTCACGTGTTGATGTCTTGAGAATCGTTCTTTGCTATAATTGCAACTTAACAAGTCCATGTGGTAAACATGGTTCAACTAATGCACCACAACCAGAGCAATGGTGTTGAGCATAAAAAGTAGAGCCTAGACGAAGCGCACAAGCAACTCTAAACTGACTATCATCCATGAAAAGACCAAGAGCAGGAATGGGTATAGCTTGAAGCCATGCTCCAGACTCAACACAGGATGTAGCCAGTAACCGAGCTTTTGGTTCTCTTTTGGTTGATTTTTCAATTAGTTCATTCTGAACTGCAAGTAGTCTAGGTTTATCCCATTCACGTTGAAAGTACTTAGATGGAAGTTCTAAATCGGGAAAACGGCTCTTCCATAAATCCTTAGCAATGTTAAAATATCCAATAAAAAATTCTTGATTGTCAAACAAATCATTTAATAACTCAGAAGATAATTCAAATGATGATGATGCCGAAGATATAAATGCAGGTAAACAAAGATCAGATAATTTACGAATGCCAAGACCTCCAAATTTAATTGGCAAAGATGCTTGATTCCATACATCACCAATAAGTTGGACATTCAAATTTTTTTCAAGAGCTGATCTTATCTTTTCATCAGAATCAAAAATTTTATTGTTTTCAAAAACTGGTGTCGTACGCATCAAATAAGTAAGTCGTGGAATTGCAAATGAATTTTTAAGAAGATAATATCCCTAGTGACAAGGAAGAATAGAAATTGTTTCCACCGGTGTATCAAACTCTGTTAACTTCTCCTCAATACATTTAGTAATTGCTGAAGATCCAATTGGAGAACCTAGTAATTTAAGGTTTTCTAAAGAAGTAATTGGAATTTCCTTTAATGTAAATTTTAAGTCCTATTTTCTTTTTTTTTCATAGTTTATTTCATAGTGCGGAGTTATAGGTAAACCACTTACGTTTATTTACGTGATCGCTTGACGTGTGCGGCTTGAAGGAGATACAAGTCGTTGTTTAACATTTGCAAGTCGTTGTTTAACATTTGCACTACCGAATTAGTGGGTGGCATGCCCGGCTACGACCCCTAAAAGAATCCCAGGGCATGACATATGGTGGAGGCGCCTAAAATCTCTGGCAGGTTCTTCACAACCTGCTGAAAAGTCATTATTTTTTTGGATATTTTTTTGGTTAATAGTACTACTAAGTTTCAAAGCCAACTTTTTAGAATGCTGGCATTCAACTTACTAAGAATACGAAAATCAGGGTTCAAAGCCAACTTGCGCGGATGTTGAGGTTGACGTCCAACCTAATAGCAAAAATACTAGAAGTAAAAGCCAAATTTTGTTAGGGTTGCTGAGGCTGGCACCCAATCTAGTACAACGGAAACAAAAAAAATCTTGTACATCAATAAATAAAATATGTGGTTTTATTTTTTTAACCCGGCAAATAGCCGAACTTTAGCAGCCGTTTATACAAAATGTTGGACTGCTAAAGAAATTTTTACCCAATTTTTTTAAAATTTTTATTTAAAAAATATGTTTTTTTCTCCCCTTTAAATGAATTTCGCAGGATTAACGCAATTAATTAATTACTTTCTACGGATCGGCAACCACAAATACAGAGATACCGTACAACATTTTGCACGCAGAATCCCCTTTGTATAGTATTCATTTTACTTCTCTCGTAGAGGAAGTATTGTAATCATGAAAATTTTACTTTTTTAAATTTTTAGTGTTCTGGATAGCTCAGACCACGTAGATTACAAAAACCATAGTCATTAATTTCCGTCGGTCTCTCTGTTTGTTGGTTTTGATTGAACCCCTATATCTCAAGAACTACTCAGCCAAACAAAACCAAATTTGCATCCTTTTTTTGTTGTCATTAGACGAACCTAATAGTAAAAAAAAATCAATTTTTAAATAACATGCTCACTAGAAGCTAAGAACTAGTTAAAAAGTGACAAAAAAGTGAGTATAGGTAATCTTTTGAACAGCCATATCGATCACGACCAATCTTTGGACAGTGATTACGTACACCCTGAAGTTGTAAAAGCTGCAAAAAAAGTTGGAATTTTTTTTGAAAGGGTGGTGTCTTATTAAGGGTTGAAGGGAGAAAAATTATGAAATTTTGTTATTTTGTATCGCATATATCTTTAACAATATTTAAGATGCTTAATCCAAAATTTGCACTCTTATTAAATATAAAATATGGTGCTAAAAATTTCATTCCTTAAAATTTAACCCTTATGACTTTTTTACCCTTTTAATTTACGTCAAAAATTTGAGTTTATATTAACCGGTGAAAGCTTATTCAACTATTTTCTGTTAATAATTTTAGTATTATTCAAAAAAAGTCCTAAAAATGTGAAAATTGACATCTGTCACCAAATTTTAACAAACATCAAATTTCAGACCAAAAAGTGGCAAATATTAATAGAATTAATTAAATTTTACCAATAATAACTAAATATGTCTCCAGTAACAACTCTCTTCGATAAAGTAGAAGTTGATTTTTTAGAGCCGTTCAGAAGAAGTAAAAATGGGAAAATTATGACCATAGTAGCGATGGACTGCGCGATCCGAGGGGCCGAAACCTAGAAGTTACCAAGGACCAGCAAAGAACCAGCCGTGAAAATCATACCGGAGGACTAGTCAACCCAGATGAGTTAAACTAGAAACCGAATTAGGATAGGAATTAACTTTTGAACTAAATATGTATACAAGGACAAGGGTAGTCATAGAAAATTAGAAATTTTATAAATATAACAGGCCAAATAATATTAAGTAATTGATAGAAATAAAATAGTCGTAAGTAAACTTTGTTGATAACTAGGTTTTGAGCCCTACCTGACGGCAGTGCAAGGACCCGATAGAAGAAGCAAGAAAAGGAGCTACAGTTAATTATATTGAATTTGTAGTATTAAGTCAGTAAAATTAATTAAAGTCAAAAATTTCAAAGCAATAAGAAAAATCGTAAATACAATCAAATTAAATTAAAAGTAAATGTAAATTAAAAGTAATTGAGAGAAGAGCAGCCTAACAGAAAGAAGAAAGCAGCTTAAAAGAAAGCAAAGAAGAAATCTAGAAGTGTTGTGCTATAATTGCTTAGCAGGCACCAATATTGGAAGTTTGGAGTTAAGAAAAAATATAACAAAGAAAACTAAAGATAAATGAGGTAAAATAAAAAATTAACGTCCATAAGTAAAGAAGAAATTGTCGGTAGAAGAAATTAAGAAGAACGGTGAAGGAAGAAACTTGCTATAATGGCTTGGTACGCTAAATAGTTGGTCGGTTAAAAAAAAGTTGAGAAATAAAGAAGAAATGTAGAAGACCTGCCCCATGTCCCAAAGACAACCTGTTAATGTGGTGCTATAATGGCTAAGCACACATTAATATAACTATATATGACCATTTAACCCTTTGGTGTCCGATGGTTAGATGGGTGCCACTGTCAAGCACCTAAAATCCAGGAGATTGGACCGCCCCTGATTTGCTATACAAGCTTAAAACTAGTAAATGAGGAACAAATACCAATGTCCCAGACCCGAGTGCAGGCGCACAATAAGATAAAGAAGATACTGAGGAGCGATATAGAAGATAAATACAGAGAAGATTAAAAATGATAACATAGATAAGTATGAAATGAGTCGGTACGCGGCACCAATTTATGGGGGAGCAGAATAGAATCAGATAAATAAATAGAAGTACAAATTCTATAGGGATAAATAGAAGACAGATAGGGGGGTAAAAATAGATGTTAGTATGGAGATATGCAGATTAAGTTAGAATTGTAGGAGTAGGTAGCGTAACACGAATTATGATGTTTTTTTTTTGGTGATAAAAAATGTTAGTGAGAAATGAAAAATGTTAGTAGGAAATAGGTGTTGCTAGTAAGAGTTAAAACTCGTTAATAAGAACTAAATGTTTATTAATATTTTAGGTTTAATTTTTTTATCTGTAAAGTTAGGGTAAGTAAATTAGTATGGTAGTTTTAATAGTATTTTTTAGATAGGAAACTAAAGTCGTCTTAAGGTAGGAAATTAACGTAGTCTAAGCGGCTGAGTAAAAGGGAAGGGATAAGATTATTGCACGCGCTTGGAGATAATCAGTACCATCCGAGAATGATTAGAATAAATGAGGTTCAAATTGTACATCCATTTTTTTTTTATTCTGCCGACATGGACGAGGTATTGTGCCGCGCAGGGCGTCCATCAAAGCCGAGATGCGCAGAGCCCAAAAGACCCACATCTGGTCCAACAGCTACAGGGCAACACCAACGGCCGCGGCTTAGCCACTAGGAGCTCGAGTAGGAGGTTGTGTGCCACCTCCGCCCGTGGGACTCCCAGCGGTCCCAGAGAATCAGGCTCAACGGAGCGGGTCATAAATCAAAATTGGATTTTACAGTGAGGGCACAAACGAGGCATACCATAGCAATTAAATAAGAAGTAACTACTGGTGGAAGAGATGTAGGACGGAATATTGAAGTCGCCTAGAATGACGAGATTGTGACCAAGCAGAATCTTTGAAGCAAGATTTAAAATTACCAATATTGTTTGTTTGAAGCAATTCCTAGCACTATTAGTGTAAGGGGTGTGTTAAGAGTTACAAACATGAATTGAGGATTCTAGTCTATTTTTGATTAGTTGAAATTATATTTAAATTTATTAATAGAAAACAAATTTGAAAGAAATCTGAGAAATCAAACTGTGAGGGGTTGTCCTAGGTGCTCGGCGATCATAATGGCAAGGAGTGTAAATCTGAAACACTCACGGTTTAAACACAAAATTTCGCTCGCTGTACAGTTCATTTTATGCACTACACACATCGTTTGATTTAATTGCACTAAGTGAAACATGGCTTTCTGATTCGATAAACAACGCCAACAATGTTGATCATAAGCATAACCTATACAACGTATTTAGATCGGATAGAAACAATATCAGCTGTAATAAAAGTCGTGGCGGGGGTGTCCTTGCGATCAAGAGCATACGTAATGCGTCGATTGTTAATATCAACTCCACCTGTGACAATTTTTCTGACGTTCAGTTTATTGATATCCTAACAGTTAAAATTAGACCATATCGGAAATACTGGTATGTTATAGTAATCTATGTTCCTCGCAAAACATCTGTCACTGCATATGAATGCTCATTTAACTCTATTGCATCCCTTTATTGTATCCTTAGTCACAATGTCGTCATTCTAGGCGACTTCAATATTCCCTCCTACATCTCTTTCACCAGTACTAACACCAACAACACCGTTTTGTCCCTTAACAATTTCTGCAGTCTTTGCAATCTTACCCAATTTAGTAATGTTTTAAATGTCAACGGGAAACTGTTGGATTTAGTTTGTGTCGGAGCGTGAGTTGTTGGTAGATGTTTGGATACATTAGTTCCTGAAGACCTACACCGCTCATCTTTATTTGCAAACTCAAAAACTACCGATAACAATCCCAAACGCTTATTTCCACAAACACTTTCGTCCACCTTCAACTTTTAGAAAGCCAATTTTATGGATCTTTATGCTGAACTTGATGCTATACATTGGTCAGATTTTGGTACTTGATTTTAGTACTTATTTCTATAGCATCCTACATGCTACTTTTTCCAAGCATGTTCCGCTTAAAAAAAACCAAGTACTAAAACTGGTCCGCCCTGGTTTAACAGTAATATCATTTACAAAATCAAACTGAAACAGAAAGCTCTAAGAAATTGCGGCATATATAAAAGTTTAGTAAATAAAATAAGATTTAACAGACTTAGATGTGAGGTTAAAGTGCGCATTAAAAATGCATATGATCAGTATAAGTTTAAAATTGGCCATTCTATAAAGTCCGATCCTAACAAAATTCTGGTATTTCGTTATTTCCAAGCGTCACGTATCCGGCATTCTCTCCTCAATGACATTCAACCACTGCGAATTGGATAATCCTTGTTCCATTGTTAATGCATTTGCCAACCATTTTTCTAAATCCTTTTCAACCAACTTACACACCTCAGATCCTCACTCTTCTACTTCTCCACCTTTATCCGATCTTGTGCATTGGCATTCTGATGCTAAAAAAGAGGTTTACAAGATTCTTCGTAGTGCCAAAAATACGTTGGGCCTGACCGTATTACTGTTTTCTCGCAAAGGTTTGTGCTCCAGTGTTATGTAGACCTCTTACAAAAATCTTTAACCTTGCCATTCGCACTGCACAATTCCTTCACATCTGGAAACTTTCCCGCATCACTCCCGTTTTCAAAAAAGCTAATAGAATCGAAATCACCATATATCGCCCAATAGCGATAATATCGAGTTTTGCCAAAGCGTTTGAATCCCTGCTACATACATTACTATACAGTCACACTTATAACATTAGTTCAGTTCATCAACACGGGTTCGTATCGGGGCGTTTCACTACCACCAACTTAGCATGAAAAATGCAATTCATTAGTGAACTGTTAGACAATCGCGGCCAAGGTGATGTTATGTATATGGATTTCTCGAAGGCATTTGACAAACTCGACCATAGCATTCTACTAAACATGTTAGATAGGGTTGGTTTGTCACCATCTCTATTGAGACTTGTTGAGTCTTACCTTACGAAGAGAGACCAATATGTTTAATGCCATGTATTCAACTCTGACAAATTTAATCAAGCGGTGGGGGTTCCTCAAGGATCCATGCTATGTCCTTTGTTCTTCAATGTATTTATCAATGACATAGTGGCAAATCTAGAGGCGAATCATAATTTGTATGCAGATGATCTAAAGTTCTTCAGCAAAATTCAAGATGAATCCGATTGTTTTCACCTGCAAGAAGATTTATTTCGAATTAACTCTTGGTGCATCTCCAACAGACTGCCGCTGAACATTGATAAATGCATTGTGATGACGTACTCCAAATTCCGTAATCCAATCTTTTTTAATTACCAACTAGGTGGCTACCTTCTTAACCGACCTCTAATATTCAAAGACCTAGGTATTACTTTTGATCCCAAGCTATCCTTTATTCCTCATATCAAATCCACTGCCTCCGGTGCTTTCATAATGCTAGGGTTTGACATCCGCAGTGCAGGTGACTTTTTTGGCATTGTCGTACTACCTACGTTATATCGTATATTTGTCACATCCAGATTGGAATATACTTGCTGCATTTGGTCTCCTATTTACCATGGACACATATCGCTGCTCAAACAGGTGCAGCGGCGTTTTTTGAAATTTCTCGCTTTTTTCTTTACTGGATCCTATCCAGCTAAAGGTACTCCACAACAGGAGTTGTTGCATCGATTCCATTTTAATGCTCTTGAAGACTGCAGGACATTTCCATTATGTGTTTTTTTGCTGAATACAATTCAAGGTAAATCAGATTGCGTTGTTCTGATAAGCAGAATATCTCTATAGGTACCTAGACTGGCTGGTAGGTCTAATAATATATTTTAATAAAAAACTGCGCACTCAAATGTCTGACTTTATCACCTCTGCATTAGGTGTATTCAGCTTACTCTGAATGTTCTGATGTATGTGTTACCTGCGGATTTGTTAAACTTTTCTTTTATTTACTCTTTTCTAGGTTTTTTCTTCTGTGTGAGTGTTGTAATTGTAAATAAATAAATGGCCGATCACGGTGGACGTGAGGTGCAGACACCGACTCCCAATCTGTTGGTCCCGGGTTCAAATCCCGGTGAAGAGCAAGTTGTGAGATATTTTCTCACAACGGAGTACAGTTAAACGGAGAATAAAGTTAAATGTTTGTATGTGTACAGGCGAAAAGGCGAAAGCTAATCGCCTTGCACCAGGAGGGCTAAATCCTGAAAAAAAAAATGTCAATAGTAAACTATAAATTTTAAAAAAAACAACTACAACGCTGTCTATGTTTGTTATAATGTTTTAGTTTTAATATTAAAGTACAGTCAACATGCAGTCAATAAATTAATGATATCTCAAAAACTAATAGTTTAAACAAAAATTTAAATATTTTGTTTTAATTCTAATTAAAAAATGTTGTAAAAATTCAATAAGGAAAAGTGTGTACCGAGTTTGAATATTTTAACACAAATTGTTTAGAAGATTCAATAATTTTATTTAATAAATTTTTGAAAATTTTCTGTCAGCTGTAACTTAAGGATACATTTTGGTATAGAGCTAAATGTGGACCAATTACCTTATTTTGAGGCAAATTATCAATAGATCATTACTGGTACACCTTTCAGGAATACCTTGTATATATACAGTGTGCCGCAAAAGTCAACGATATCTTTTGGATGA
Organism: Cryptophagus acutangulus; assembly: GCA_963556235.1. NCBI lineage: Eukaryota > Metazoa > Arthropoda > Insecta > Coleoptera > Cryptophagidae > Cryptophagus > Cryptophagus acutangulus. The sequence goes on along the minus strand of OY744557.1, from coordinate 2,450,373 downwards.
CTGATAGGCCTACTCATTACTGATCAGAATATCATAACATGACCATGGTAAAAACTCTTTGGTTTTTGAAATATTAGTATTTTTATGAATATTGGGAAACTCGACACTTTAGATCCTTTTTTCGCGTCCCGCAGCTACAAAATTGTACTCGTATATTCTACAATTCTATTTTATGTTGCGCAACCCTGAATAAGCCTCCTATTATTTAAAGTTCAAAATATAACTAATAATAGTATTTTACCTTTAAAAATTATATATTATTGCCTGAAGTTTTTTGTTATTAGCTAACCTGTATTTTATAAACTGTAGTTTCTAAAATGATGTAACATTTGCTATGTTTTACTTTACAGAAATAGCTATTGCTGTTTTACTGCAAATCGAGCTCACTGTGAAATTATTTCAAACACTAAGGATTCAAATAAAAAATTGCAGTCGCGATATAATAGTATATTACAAACCGAGGTGGAAAGTGTTTCATTTCTGTCGAGAGATAAGATAGTTGACCGAGGCGCGAAGCGCCGAGGTCAACTATTTCTCGAGACAGAAATGAAACTTTCCACCGAGGTTTGTATACTATTTTATTTACAATTATACATAAAATTAAAAATAATTGATAATAAATTTAAATTTCTGAAGTTTTGAACCGTCAAACCAACATTAAAACAAAATTCCGATCAATATCAAGCTGGTAATTTTGTTTTATTGTGTTGGTTCTATGGAAATTCAAGGTTGGAAAGGATTCTCTTGGGTGGAAAGTGAACACTTTCCACCCTAGAGAGGAAAGTAAAAGTCAACAATGTATCATTTTCAAACTTTCAAAAATACAGAAACTGCGTCATTACATATATGATTGTAAATAAAAAATATTCTACATAATCGTTTTTGTATCGCGAAAGATACCCAAATGCGTTGAGACAATCCTGATTATCGCATATATTCAAATGTTCACCAAGCATACTCAGAAGGCAGAATGCTTCTGAGTATGCTTAAGAAGCATACGTACTAGCATAGGAGGACCACGAACGGATTACGATAAAGAAGTACTGCAAGAAATTGAAACTGATCCGACTATTTCCGCGCGAGCAAATGAAAACTGCACAGAAATACCAAAATCTACTGTAAACAGAATTACGCTACGGTATCAGTATCACCCATAACACGTAGAACGTGTGCAAGTGTTGCCCTGTGATTACGCAAAACGTGTCCAATTTTGTCGCTGAATGTTACAGAAACATAGGGAAGACCCAAGGTTCCTAGATACAATTTTGTGGACTGATGAAAGCACATTTAAAAAAGATGGTTTTATGAACATCCACAATCTTCATTGTTATGCACTTGATAACCCACAATCAATTCGAGAAGTAAAATCACAGTATCGTTTTAAAGTTAATTTTTGGACCCTTTGAATTACCTGAAAATTTAAATGGTGAAAATTATAACAAATTTTTCGAAAACGAACTGAAAAATCTTTTGGAAGATGTGACTTTGGCCATACGCGGGGTAATGTGGCTTCAAAATGATAGCTGTCCAGCTCATTACACCCGAGAAGTGAGAAATTATTTCAACCAGTCCACACTAATATGGGCAGAATGTCGGAATCTAGTGAATTGCTCGTGTAAGATGGCATGCAAGACCAGTTGTTCTTGCAGAAAATTTCAGGTACCATGTACCCCCTGCACATCTTACTATGGCACATGTCAAAATTCAGTGTAAGCATAATTTCGTTAAGTTGCAGTTGCCTGAATAGTGATTTAATAATTTTTTAGAATAGTTTTTTAAAATCTTTTGGATGAGGAGGAAACTGAAAAAATATTTTTGTATTATTGATACAGATTAATCAATATGTAAAATATCGTATTTTGAATAGAAAATTGAAATTCAGCTACCGTTATTCAGCTAAAGTGATTTAAAAACGACACCAAAATCATAGCGCTATACAAAAGGATAAACATTTAGTTCATTCTCTTACACTACTCGACATCCATAGAAAAATGTACGTCTCTTTAATAACACTAAAAAAAAAATTGTGCTTGAGGAATCTTATAAATTATCAAATTACGTATATTTGATGTTACAAATTTATTCGTGTAAAAATTTCAGGTTCAAAAATTAACCCCCGCCCCCAAATATAAAAAAATTAGTGACACTGAGATTTCAAAACGAGCAACCTTAAATTATACTACAAAGACATGAATCTCAACAGAATTAAAATTTGTTAAAATTCTAATCATTTGATTCAAATTTAAATGAAAATTGCCGCTGTAGAATTAAATACAGGTTGAATTGCATTTTAAATATTATACTTGGAATCAGCAACATTAAATTATATTGAAACGACATTTTTTGCGTTAATCTAGCTCGAGAAATACCAAAGATAATTTTGAGCCGCCCTTATGAATATAGAGTTGCCATTGGTACTGTACGCGAAAATGTAAGTGCTTCCACTTCATAAATCATTTTGATACTCCAAAGGAACAACTATACCAAAGGAATCTGTTTAATCATCATTTGGCGTATTTTTTGGTGTACGCCGTCAACTATATGCATGAAGCCTTAATTCTCCTAGCACGTGTTCCATTCAAGCTGAACAGTCACACTTTTCCTGTCGAGTCCTTTATCAATTAAATAATTTGTGATTTCCCCACTGCGCTTCAAGATTAATTTACATAATTAAAATATATTAAGAATGCTATTGTTGTTCACCTGCTAACATAATTCTTGGACCATAATTGAAAAATGTTTTTATTGAAAAAAAAATCACAGAACACATTTTGTTTTATTATTGAATTTAGTTATTTAGATACAATCAAATAAAAATAAACAAGCCTGTGGAGTACCTTACATCGCTTTAAAGCATTAAAACAGCGGTGGGTGTCTAATAATAAGCAAATAATTTACAATTTATATAGAAGTATCAACCTAGTTATAGAGTTGTTGCGTTTTGTTTTACGTTTAACATAAAATAAGTCCGTGTGATTCAACGCAAACCAAAAATATCTTATAGGTTTCTTTATTCCAAGTGTATATAGGGCGATTCCATGACCTTCTTTGACATTGTCTAACATTTAGGCAAATAACAAGTAGCGTACGTCCGAGAGGTTAAAATTGTTTATCCCCACTTATTAAATAATGCATACATTATGTAAGTGTTTTTTTTTGTTAGAACCATATTTTAGATTTGATATCTCAGACTGCAACATCGTTTTAAACATCACAAGGCGAATCAGAACAAAATTGAAACTTTTAGATATACATTTTACGTCCGGGGTTCTTTTATTTAAATAAACTTACACACTTTCATTCGAATAACCGTTTATTATAAGTAAAGTTTATAACAATAGTTCTTAATTATATTTTATTAGTAAAGGTTCAATTAGTAAAGAGTTGAAAGATGTTTTATCTAGGACGTATAAGATTCAACTGACTTATACGAAGTACTATTTTAATAAGTCTACCACTCTAATTCATTATCTAAAATAATGATGAACATAATATCCGTGGCTAAGCGCGGATATTGCATTAAACAATTGCTACGTTAACGTAAACTTTTCATAACGACACTTCTCAGGGTATTAATATGTCTTCTTCTTCAGAAGTAGATAAAAATGAATTTTGATATCCGTGGACAACTACGAATATAACAATCCTTTCCCCTAAGTGATTTGTATCATTTATGATAAAAATCATAAAAATAACTTAATAACTAATACAGAGGTTGAATTCAAAATTAACATAATTTTAACAACTGAATGTTGTTTGAATAAACAATAGCTTAATAACTAAAAATGAAAATTGTTTCTTCAAAATCTAAATTTTTTCACAAAACTAGGGTTTTGTGTTGGCACTTCACTTGCATTACCCAGCACTGAACTATTGTCTTCGATATTCACTGAATGTCTATGAATAGAACGTCTTGTAGGTTGGTTTGGTGTATCGAAACACTGGTTGAAAATCTGCACATATCCAGATTTCCTATGACCGTCTGATGGATCGTCGCCCTCTTCACTTTGCAGTTGCCTTGTTCTTTGGGAACGACAGCATTTATACTAAATGTAAAATATTATTACCAAAGAAATTGCAATAATAGTAATGTACGTAAATACCGACCAATGCTTCCTTATATATGGTTCGTTCATTAACTTATTGAGTACTTTATTATACTGTTTCAGTTTTGATCGGCTAAGTTTAAATCGTCTAAATTTAGATGACTTATCTTTAGTGGTTTTAAAATATCTGATTGTTCCTGCTTCGGCAGATCATCGCAGCAATCATATGGTATTTGAGGAACAAACATTTCCTGTGTAACATTAGATTTTCTTTCCTCTTGCACATGATGTTGAATAGAACCGATGAAATCGTAGCACCCAGATGTCATTGTCAGTAAACTTGTATCGACATTTTCATTATATTGAAAGTTATTCGGACACTTAAGATTTGCTCGAACTCGTTGTGCCGGTATAATTAACCACGTATTAATAGATATTAATTGGATTTTGTAGTCTTCTATTCCAAAATTTGAAATGTAGCAATTATTAGGAAGTTTGGATGCAATGGTGAGAAGAAGAACTGCACAAATGGAGTGTTCATTAATTGATTGTGGAATTTGGTTCCTGTACAATCTCATTTGGTTAGAGATTTCTTTATATGATTTTAGTTCGCTTATGATTGTAGATCGCTGAGCGTTTTCGGACAGACCAATACTTTATAAGGCGAAACTATTGAATGAAATAATTTACTATTAGGATTTTTTACGGGCAAGGAATAAATGTGTAAAAGATTATATAAATCAATTTTCACCAAAGGAACCAACAATATCTGAATTATTCTATGTTCATATTGAAAACTTTTGAGCTCAATTAAATTTAAGTAATCAGCAATATTACTTTTGTCAGGAATCATAGGTAAATGAGTTTGAGTTAACAATGGAGAGATCTCCTCCAATTGTTTCAGTAATTCAAGAGGTTTAATCACCGAAGGATGCAAAAGGTGTAATCTTGAGAACGTAATGCTATTATTTATTTCATCTAGTTCATTATTAATAATATAAAACGGCTCTATGAGTTGTTCACAGAAAGACATAAACCTGATTTGATTTTCCATAATATAATTTCTATTATTTAATTGATTAATTGATTTTTGTATGATTTCCAAATTTTTGTTAAAGGTTTCTTTATCGACTTTTAATTTCTGAATTGTGGAGTTGAAGCTTTTAATAGTTGAAGTAGTAACCTGAATCTGTTCTCTCAACAATGTTTGTAACATCTTATTATCATGCTCAATCTTATCAATACACTCATTATAGTATTCTCCATCAGAAGCATCAAGGTTACCAGTTATAGCTTTCCATATGAATTCTACACCATTAATAATTTCTCTTTTCACCCGTTGTGTTTTAATATCAAAATTAATTTCATCAAATTTTGTAATCATTCGTTTAGATAAAGTCTCCAACAAATTTAGTTGAGATGAAATTGAAATTTTAATCTTTTTAAAGTTGTTTGCTTGAATTTTGTTAATTGTTGATTTTAGATTTTCTAATATTAATAAATTGCTGTCGAATGTTGAAATGAGAGATCCGACATCCTTGTATGTAATTATTTTCCAATTAGTGTTTGTTATGTAGAATTTTGCCTCCTGATTATAATAAATTCCGATTGAATTATTTATTGGTTTGATCTCTATCTGTGCGCATATTATTGTGATTATCCAGAAGGACCTGCAACAGAAATGTCGCTTATAGTGTCTAAATCAAAATTTGAATTATCACAAGATATTTTAAGTTTATCGAAGTTAATTTGAGAAACGATGTTATCGAGTTGCACCAAAGCAGCATTATTAGGAAAAATTTTAATAATTTTGTAAGGGCCACTGTAAAATGGTTTCATTTTATTAGTTCTTCTTTGACCATCCCTTACGTAAACTATTTTTAAAATTTCTCTTTAAAATTGTATTTGTTGTGTAAATTAAAATTGTATTTGTTGTGTAAATGCTTATCAAATCTTTCTTTTGACTTCATTTTTGTGTTCAAGGAATTTCCTTTAATTTGATCGTACATCCACTTAGTTTTATTAATCATGGCATTAACATAGTCTGTGTACTTTTCTTCTAAATTTTCAATTAATTCAGGCGTTCTTGAATTTGTATGGCCAAATACAACCTCATGCGGTGTATACTTAGTTGTAGACGAAACACTGTTATTAAATGCAAAGATTGCGAAAGGCAATCCGTCTAAAACCGGTAAATTTGGAAATTGTAGTTTAAACACTTTAAGTGAATCAAATAAGGTGGAATTAAATCTTTCGAGACTTCCGTTTGATTGAGGATGTTCTACAGAACTGGTTGTTAATTTGATATTCTATATTTGGCATAGTTCTTTGATTATTTTATTGTTAAACTCAACGCCTTTATCAGAATGAATTATATTTGGAGTTCCAAAATGTTGAAAAAACAGCATTAATTTATTTGCGACAGAGTCAGCTTTTTTATCAGATAGGGTATAAGCTTGCGCAAATTTAGAAAACTCATCATTTATTGTGAGAATGGTTCTATTATAATATGTCTATTTCCTAGTTCTAACAAATCAATATTAATTCGTTGGAATGGTTTTGACAATGTTTCTGTAATTGTCAAAGGGTAATCTCTGGTCTGTCTATCTGTCTTGCCTTGGTTGCAAATCTTACAATTTTTGATAAAACGTTTGATATCTTTAATCATGTTAGTCCAATAATAGTTCTTCCGAATTTTAAGATACGTTTTGTTAATTCCTCTATAAAGAGACATTTTACCTTCATGATAAGTTGATAATATCAATTCCTTTTCATCATCCACAGGAGTTATTACCGAATTATTACAGAATATAAATTTAATCTCGCGATTATTAAATATGAAACTTAATATGCTTGTAATACTTATGTGGTTTACAATGTTTAAATGATAAGTTTTATTATCAGGATACTTGTTTTGATATTCATATAATGAAGCAAATACGTCAAACGGTTTAATGTTTCGACTCAATTCAGTATTGAGAAAATTGAAAATATAAAATTTTCTTGACGCGTATTTAGTAATCTGCCAGATCTGAAATTTTGGCATTTGTGAACTCAAGATCAACGACTCATTTATATTAAATATATTAAATTGTTATGACTCTAAAAATTCTTGTGTGATAAATAAACTAATATTCTTGTGTTTGAAGAACGTCAAATGATCCTTAGTTTCTTTAATAATATCAAAATTTATTGGTTTTGGGTTAATTGCATCGTACTCCTTGTAGATTTCGTAAACACTTTCTTCGCCTGTTATGGTAAGCTCAGAATCGTTTGAGGACTCATCGTCCATTACATTAATGCAATTAACTTGAATACGAGAAAGTGCGTCTGCATTGCAATTTAATTTCCCTTGCTTATGAATTATTTCATATTGGTATTGTTCAAGCTTGAGTCTCCAGTGTCCTAACCTAGAACTTGGGTCTTTAATAGAGAAAAGCCATATTAATGGCTTGTGGTCAGTCACTATTGTAAATTTTCTACCAATATAGCATCGTAATTAAAAACAGCCTTTTCTTTAGCAAGGATGTTAAAGGTTTAACGATTTCAGCATAATCTTTTATAAAACGCCTATAGTAGCCTGTGAAACCTAAAAATCTTTTTATCTTGTGTCTATCTCTAGGATCATGGAGATGCTTAACTACTTCAATTTTGCTTTCATTCTTCTTAATACCATCAACAGTCACTATATGGCCAAGATATTCTACTTCCTTTCTTAGAAATTCACATTTATTTGGCTGAATTTTGAAATTGTATTTCTGTAACCGTGCAAATACTTTGTTTAGTCTATTGATATGATTCTTTAATGATGACGAGTATACTATAATGTCGTCCATATATACCATACACAATTCATTTTGTAACCCAATCATTATGTTATTCATAACTCTCTGAAAAGTTGATGGACAATTTTTCAGCCCGAACGGCATTCTAACATATTCATAATGATCTTCTTCAACCGAAAAAGCCGTTTTAGGAACGTCTTTCTCTTCAAGCTGAATTTGATGAAATCCACTTGCTAAATCTATGATCGAAAAGTACTGACATTTTCCAAGTTGGTCTAAAATATCTGAAATATTGGGTAACGGATACCGATCGCCTACGGTAACTTCATTTAGTTTGCGGTAGTCTATTACCACACGCCATTTTTGAATTGCCGAATGATCTAACTTCTTTTTAACTACCCATACGGGTGAATTCCAGGGACTATGAGAATGTTGAATAATACCTTCATCTAACATTTTAGCCATTTGTTCTTTTACCTCCTGTTTGTGCACATGCGGATACCGATATGACTTTGTATAGATAGGTTTGGCATCGCCAGTTTTGATCGCATGTTTTATTTCATTACTAAATGATAATCGATCACCTTCTAAATAAAAGATATCATGATATTCCAAACAAAGATCTTCAATCATTTGTTTTTCTTCAGAGTTCAAATTGCAAGGTTTAGCTCTTAAATCTTTCAAAATTGTATGTTTTCGATATTCTATTTCTTGAATGGAGAAATTGAAAATGGAATAAATTGAATCAGTATAACCGGGATTGTCAAGAATTTCAGATAGCGGTTGCAATTCAACCTCTACCGAAAAATCGTATTTGTTTGTATTAGTAATAATTGAGATAATATTATTATCCTCATTTTTAACAATTGGCATTTCAATTCATTTGCTTAATATTTTTCCTTCACAAATTCCTTCAGAAGCCGAATTAAAATGAATGGGAATTTTAACAACCAGACAACTTCAACTTGGTATTGTAACCTTATTATTATAATGACTTATTATTAATTATATTATTGTATTGTAACCTTGGTAAATAAAACAGTTTAGTTATCTTTTATAGTAAATGCTCAAAATAACAATTGTTTTGAGAATTTACTATAAAAAATAACTAAACTGTTTCATTATTTATCGGAGTAACTGCTCAAAATGGCGAAGATTATTTTGTTAACATAAAAGTGTTTTTTTTTTGTTGCAAATTTTTAATTAAAAGGTTTCTGTTTTTTAATTATCACAAAAAGTTTAAAAATTGGTTTCTGGTTTAAAATTAAATCAAAACAAAAAAAAATAATTCAGATGATTGAATTGTTTTATTTTAATTTGTCCAACTATTCAATTTTAATTTACTGATAATATTTTCAAATAAATCGGTGTTCAACAGGCGCGATTGTTAACACGAAGAATTTACTAATATTTAAATGAATTGCAACGTCCCTAATGCTTCTGGTACTATCTTTCTCAAAAGAATTTATAATAGCTTCTTCATTTTCGAGATTTCAAACTATTCTTTGAGCACCACAAGTTGGCTGTCGATCTGGTTTAACTTGACCGGTCTCTTTTGTTCTTGTGATCCCACTTTAAATAACTTTATAGATAATATTATTTCTGTTGTTTGGAACTCGTTCACGAAAAACTTGGCATTACGACCACATTCTCCATAGATAATTATAATTTCCACATCCTCAACTGCTGAATACATGTTCGAAAAAGATTTAAATTGCTTGACTCAAACAATGACAATGATATAATTTAAATCCACCTGTCAAAATTACAATAAACGAAACAAATATTGAATAAATTTAGGAAAGCTGATGTTATTTTTGTAACTTAGCAACCAACTTTAATTTGTGAATTTATCTAGTAGTATGTAGGTCTACCCTTTCGGAATTGGTCAACTTAAAAAATTAAAACGATGTTGCAGTCTGAGATATCAAATATAAAATATTGTTTTACCAAAAAAAAAAAAACACTTACATAATGTATGCATTATTTAATAAGTGGGGATAAACAATTTAACCTCTTGGACGTACGCTACTTGTTATTTGCCTAAATGTTAGACCATGTCAAAGAAGGTCATGGAATCGCCTTATATACATTTTATATACACTTGGAATAAAGAAACCTATATGATATTTTTGGTTTACGTTGAATCACACGGACTTTTTTTATGTTAAACATAAAACAAAACGCAACAACTCTATAACTAGTTTGATACTTCTATATAAATGCTAATATAAATTGTAAATTATTTGCTTAATATTAGATACCCACCGCTGTTTTAATGCTTTAAAGCGATGTAAGTTACTCCACAGACTTGTATATTTTTATTCGATTGTATCTAAATAACTAAATTCAATAATAAAACAAAATGTGTTCTGTGATTTTTTTTGAATAAAAACATTTTTTAATTATGGTCCTAGAATTATGTTAGCAGGTGAACAACAATAGCATTCTTAATATATTTTAATTATGTAAATTAATCTTGAAGCGCAGTGGGAAATCACAAATTATTTAATTGATAAAGGACTCGACGGGAAAAGTGTGACTGTTCAGCTTGAATGGAACACGTGCTAGGAGAATTAAGGCTTCATGCATATAGTTGACGGCGTACACCAAAAAATACGCCAAATGATGATTAAACAGATTCCTTTGGTATAGTTGTTCCTTTGGAGTATCAAAATGATTTATGAAGTGGAAGCACTTACATTTTCGCGTACAGTACCAATGGCAACTCTATATTCATAAGGGCGGCTCAAAATTATCTTTGGTATTTCTCGACCTAGATTAACGCAAAAAATGTTGTTTCAATATAATTTAATGTTGCTGATTCCAAGTATAATATTTAAAATGCAATTCAACCTGTATTTAATTCTACAGCGGCCATTTTCATTTAAATTTGAATTAAATGATTAGAATTTTAACAAATTTGAATTCTGTTGAGATTCATGTCTCATAAAAAAATGTAGTAGGCTGCTATCAGTTTATTCTTGGCAAATTGATTTGGAATTTTATTTATTTATTACTTATTTTATTACTCTCATAAACAATTATTCAACAGAATACGTAAAATTTAATTTTTTTTTGATTTTTTATTAGAATTTATTAATAAATAAGAAAAAAGAAAAACTTGAGAAAACATAACGAAAAATTAAATTAAAGAAATGGTTGGAAATGACCACGACACTCAATACACATTTCAATTTGTCGTCTCATAGAATTACGTACGCGTTGTAATATGCGTGGTGTATTGCGAATATCTGCACATCCAGCTATGATACGCTCTTTAAAGTTTTCTTCGTTTTGTATCCACGGAGTAGACAAGAGACTTTAAGTGACCTCACAAAAAAAATTCAGAGGATTTAAATCAGGAGACCTTGGGGGCCAACCCTGATTTGCTATGTCTACTCCCCGACTACCAATTTTTTCCAAGTTTAACAGCCAATCCATCGGCTGTTAAACGTTATGTTTAAGAACTCACGAGCTGTAAAACTAAAATAGGCCAGGGCGCCGTCATGCATAAACCACATTCTTGCTCTTAGCTGCAATAGGATGTCTTTAAGAAGAAAAGGTAGCAAAACAGTTTTCAAAAAGTTTTGGTATACATCACCATTAAGAGTCTTGGCAGAAAGTTGGCAATTAAAAAATCTCCAATAATACCAACCCAATCATTTACAGCAAACTGATGTTGAAACCAAGATTCAGTTTTTTCGTGGGGGTTTTCGTCACTCCAAATATGGTTGTTATGAAAGTTCATTATAGCGTTTCTCGAAAAATTAGCTTTATCAGAAAATAGTATCTCACTATTAAATTGCGGATTCTCTTTAAGTTTTTCTAACATCCACTCGCAAAACCTCAAACCTGAAGGAAAATCTTGAGGCAACAATACTTGAACGCGCTGAATGTGGTACGGATACAACTGCTGATCTTTAAAAATGGTCCATACTAATTTTTGGCTAACACCAAAATTAGCAGCTATTTTTCTTGTGCTTGTGTATGGATGTTCTTCAATCGCATATAGAACTGCTTTTTCTAATTCGGGCGTTCTGGAAGTTGATGGCTTTTCTCCATAACCGTTGAAACATGTTCCTAAATGTCTTGGCGTTAGTAGACTCGTCAGTAGGAAACCTCTCCTCGTAAATACGCTTAGCTTTATAGCAATTTCTATCAACAAGATCGTATACATAAACCATATGAGCCATTTCAGAATTTGTGTAACTCATAGTAAAACAAAGTGAGTATTCAACTATTGAAATAATTGTTATTAACAATGATCAAAAAGAATGAAACACAAATAAAATCCTAAATCAATTTGCCAAGAATAAACTGACAGCAGCCTACTTCATTTTTTTTTTATTAATTCTATTAAAAAAATGTGACACGCATTACAATTTATTTTATTTTTTTATTCAAAAACTATTAATCTCACAAAAAAACACTAAACATGTTCTAAATGATTTGTATTTCACGATACCTATTTTTAAATTTAAAAATGTCTATGTTTTAAAAAGTTCTGATAATAAATCAAGTAAGGTTTGCAGATTTCATCCCCTTCTAAAGATACCAGTAAATTAAAAATAATGTTTTACAACGCCTTCTCGGTAGTTAAATTTGTATACCAATTTTTGATATACCTTTTTCCTAAAGTTTTTCGATATACCTTTTTTCCTATAGTTTTTTAATACGTGTGTCAGATTTTTTTAATAGAATTAATAAAAAAAATGTAGCAAACTGCTGTCAGTTTATTCTTGGCAAATTTATTTAGAATTTTATTTGTGTTTTATTCTTTTTGATCATTGTTAATAACAATGATTTCAATAGTTGAATACTCACTTTGTTTTACTATAAGTTACACAAATTCTGAAATGGCTCATATGGTTTATGTATACGGTCATGCTGATGGAAATTGCTATAAAGCTAATAGTCCTAG
>OY744557.1:2399230-2437418 GCA_963556235.1 Cryptophagus acutangulus | reverse complement strand
GGTAAGTAAACGCGATTAATTTTTTTATTTTTTTTTTAGATCGATTCAATTAATTGCGTTTTTTAGATTTTTCAGGAATAATTGCCGAATATCCTATGTTCCACACACTTTCAATATCAGAATCATCAATGTATCTTATTTCTGAACAGTTAATTAAAAAATTAATTGGAAATTGTTAATTAACTTAACTACTAAATGACAGTAGTAACCAAACCATATGCTACTTAATAAAAATTAATTTATTACATTTGTAATTTATTAATCAAATAGTAATTTTCTTATGACCTCGATCGTGCAAAAACGTTATTAGCATTGCGTTCAGTAAGTGCCCTACCGGTATTGGGCGTATTGGAGATCTCAACTACGTCTCGATCTCCTCCGAGACACACACTCCACCGGTAGTATTCGCAATGGTAAGGAGGCAGGCGCAGTACATCTACCTCCGTTTTTTGGCCATTTCGTCCACGATGTATTTTTTATAAGATAGAGAATGCTGATTTGCTAGCATTAGCACTTCAGCTTTTAGGAAAGTTCGATCAAAGGGAATTTTTGCAGCATCTAACCAATTCTGAATGTCTTTTTTTTGCCATAATATTGTTGGCAGTCTTTCTAATAATCATTTATGGTAAGAAGCGTTATCCATAAAAATAACAGACCCAAGTTCTATTTTAGTCAAAATTTTCACAAACTATTTTAAAAGACCTCACCATTCAGGTCCTCATGATAGTCTCCAGTTTTATTCGAGACAAAACATAGAATTCCATCGACCACGAATCCTGCCTCACTTCCGATGTGCGTTATAATTAAGCGTTTTCCTTTTCCTGTGGGCATTTTTAATACGGTAGCCCAACTTCACGAAAACTTTTGACATTCAAATCGTGCCACACCATTGTCATTGTGTGCCCTTGATTTAACCAAGTTTCATCCAAATAAAATAATTTTTTATTCTGCTGATGAGCCGCTCTGATTGCCCGAATGTAGTTTCTTTGCCAAAAAATAATGTCTTCTCTTTCAATTAAAACGCTGCTTTGATTAACTTTGGCAAATTTAAAATTCATCTAATGAAAAATCTGGACTAGTTTAGATTTTCGCATTGTTGCTATATCCGCATCTGAAGCCAAGGAATCCAAAATTTTCTCCAAAGTGGGGATCTGATTTTCATAAAAAAAACTATGAACGCTACGCCGTATTGCATTTTTAGCAAAATGATCTATTTTCTTTTTGTTTTATTTTTTGTCGTTAAGGGCCCTTCACTGGCTGTCTCGAAGTTGTCTGCAACCAGTGAAAGTGATTGGTGAAAACTTAGGAGATAGTGAGAAAGATATATAATAAACACGCGTATTTATAATTACTGTATTTCGGTTATGCATTGATGGTTTTTGATGAAAATCATGTTAAAATATTCTGAAAAGATTAATCTGTTTCTTAAGGCTTTTTTTTAAATAGTGGATAATTAAAGACATATTTGACAAACAAAAAGTAATTAACATAATTAACAATGATTAATTAAAATTATTGAAATTTAGTAAGCTGCTTGCCCTAGAGAATTTTTTTCTGAATATTTGGACATGATTGTCATCAAAAACCATCAACACGTAACCGAAATACAGTAATTATAAATACGCGTGTTTATTATATATTTTTCTCACTCTCTCCTAAGCTCTTGCCATTCATTTGCGCTCTTTTCTGTATGATGCAATGCTAGTTGCAGACAACTTCGAGGCAGCCGGTGAAGGACCCTTAAACCTACACCGGTATATCGACTACACATACCCATTAAAATTCTTTTTGAGTTTATAGGATTATCTTCCTATAACCCTTCAAAAACGTTTATCATTTTTTTTTCCTTTATTCTCAAATGATGTTTTTTGTTTGAACTTTGACTTGAAGATGCGTCCTTTGTTTGAAATAAAAAAATATTAAATAAATAATATTGAATATTTATTAAAAAAATAATAAATTATAGCAGTAATCGCTGAATTAACTGAAAGTCGCCGTAACCACCAAGTTTTGTCTAGCGCTTTGCGGACCTTGTTTACAAATTTATGTACATGGACGTTTAAGTAAAAAAAGCGTTTAGTTAAATTATTATTCATTTGATTTTTATTTTGTATTTTTAATGTATCTATAAAAAATGTGGAATTTTTTTACTATTACAATACTTCCTCTACGAGAAAAGTAAAACTAATTAATAAATATTCTGGTGTTTTAATCTTTGTAAAAACTAATCAGGCGCCATTTACAGTTTTCTTTTTTCAAAATTTCTTAATTTTGCTTAATCTTTTTTCTCAAATCTTGCAATCTTTGGCAAGATTTCAAACTACATTCTTTTGTTGAAGGCCAGATAATGTCAGGTAATGTATTTAGTTTAAATCGGTATACATATTTGGTGCTACTATTTATATAAATGCATACGTTGAATGTCATGAGCTGTAGAAAAATAGAGTACTAATTGTTCGGCAAAATAGTCTTGTGTAAGATTCATTTAATATATCTAAGGTCGAAATTCATATTAATATGTTACCACCACAGTGTTATTCATACAGGTATATATTCTATCAATTAGATTCGATCTCGGATTCAATGCTTGAATCGCTGTCAGAGTTGTCCTTCAGGAGCTAATTATAAGTACACTATTTTAATTAAAATCCAATTTCAAGACAATGTCTTAGATTGGGAAGTAGTATTTATAAATTCACAGATTTTGCAAGGTTTATTTTGGTTCTTTTACTACTATATCAGGAAAGACGTATAAAAACCTGATTTTACGTAATATTATGAAAAATAACTTTATAAAAACCTACTTGTTGTTTTAGTTTAGTGTATGGTGAAATAAATTTCGTGTTTGCTTAAAATTGAAAGTAATTTTAAGGTAAGTAATTTTAAGTAATTATTGTTCGGCAAAATAGTTTTGTGTAAGATTCATTTAATATAGCAAAGGCCGAAATTCATAATAATATGTTACCATCACAGTGCTATTCATACCGCTATATATTCTATCTATCAATTAGATTCGGATTTGATGCTCGAATCGCTGTCAAAGTTGTTCTTCAGGAGCCAAAGGACATTTTTAAAATTATCCGTATTAAGAAGCTTAGTTTTGTTAACTAACAATCAGAGTATGTCTAGTTTATGATCAAGCAAGAACTATTTACTTATATGGGATTGAATTTGTGTTCCATGAACAAATGTCGTAATATTGATCGATTACAGTTACGAATTCTGTCATAATTGAAATAACTGTTATTTGAAGCAAATTTACCCTTAATTGCTTTAATGGCAGTATTAATATATTTAATATTAGGCAGTCTATTAGTTTCTTTGATATAAGCAAACAATTCATTTATTTCTCCATATCCACCAATAGTCGTAGCACTAGTCGTAGCACTTTGGTTGTAGTGGCTGAGCTGTTCTACCTGAGTATGATGTTGAGGTAGCTGGTGCTTGTTCGCGGCACCGTAGTTGTTGTTCCAGGAATTGTTGGTTGGAATTGCGGTAGGTACATAGGCCGGGATGCATTCTTTAGCCACGCATCATTATTTTTGGACAGTCACAATTCGCACATTTTGGGGTGTCAGTTTTTTTCAGGATACGGATTATTAGCCTACCTGAATATACTCGTACCTCATCCAATTATATTCATTCCTGATTCGACATAAATAAGTGAATTTATAAAAATTCACGTGTAAAAATAGCGCGTTTTTTTTGATAAAAACATTTTCCCAAAATTGAACAATGATTTTCTGTTGGTGATATTATTTTGTCGTAATTACCGTTTGTCCGTTTCTTTTCATATTTTACTCCCTCTAAGAATTACATTACAATAAAATACCTGTGGATCCCGCTTTAACTACATGTCCTTTATAAAATGTCAAGTAGGACAATTACATTAAATCTTCAACAAATTATATTTTGTCAACATCAGCAAATAGAGTGCAACTTGCAAGATTAATAAATAGCAACAACCGTACAAGGTCAGAACTATAAACAATCTAGAATATTTGGTAAATAAGTAAACAATAAAACAATTCGTTCCGGATTGATTTATACAAAATAATATAAAAAAAAAGAAAGATAAGGAACAGTTTTTTGTGACGGTTTTGTGATAGTTGTCACTGTCGAAAGACCATGTTAAAAGTCGAAACATAAGTTAGACATAGACATGAGAGTTAAGTTGTTGAAAGTTGAGAGTGGAGTTCAATAATTGATAAGTTTAAGTAAAGCAGTTACAATGTATTCCTCCACGTACTACCTGGACTGCGAGGTGCTGATAGTAATTTTGTAAGTTTAAATTAAAATAAACACCTTTAAAGGGAGCCTCAATCGTGTTTTAATAGTGAGCGAATGTGGAAGAGATGCGCGAGATCATGTCACAGTAAGTCTAAGCCTTTTTTATTAACAAAATCTACCAAGTTAACCCCCTCACGACCCCATGATTTCCCATTCATGTTCCTTGTAACTTGATCTAATCGTTAAAAATTTAAATGTTCGAATCATATTACTGTGGTTAAAAAATTAACTTTTTCACTCTCGTCACTGATTATAAAGCATCAAAAAGAAACGCAGCAATAATGTCAAAACTAAATCAAATAAAATTAAAATTATATCAATAAATAATCTAATTAACGTTCAAACAACGGGTAATATTTATTGTTAAATTTATTCATAAAACTATAATGTCCAACAAAACAAAATTATATTATAATATAAAAATCAAGGTCATAAAACTATTATGATAGCTTAGTAAAATTGTAATAAGCAAATAATAACCGACGTCGACGAATAAATACTACACCGATCAATTATTTAAATAAAATAAATGTTATTAAAGTATTAATTATGTACCACATATATATTATGTATATCCAGTTATTGTAGTAGGGTGTAAATAGAACCTAAGTGTAAAACTAAAGAAAACGATAATAAGATTAAAATTATAAATATATAAATAATTACGTTAAGTTCAAAATCTGTCATGCAAAATTGGTTATAATGCGGAATATTCGCATTATAGTCAATCGCTTCAAGTAATACGAAGTTAAACAAGCAATCGGTGAACCTGTAGCAATAAGCCCAATGTATCAACCAGGATCATTTTTTGCAATTCAAAAACTAAATAGATCACCACCAGCAAAATTAATAGTCACAATTCGCAACAAAGATCAAAAACCAAAAGAATTGACGGATAGTACCATGGAAAATGACGACAAAACATCAGAAATCAATAAACAATAAGAAGTCGAAGGACAATAGATCTAAATGGTGAATAGATGAAAACAGCAAGAGCAAGAAGAAGACGTAAAACGGTAAGCGGAAGAGAACAGAGAAAGGAAAGAAAACCAAGGACAAAAAAAAAACCAGACGACAAGCGAAACGAGAAATAAAATAAAGAGAATAACAAGAACGGTTAAATGAAGCCAAGAAACAAGCAGAGCGGGAGAAAAAGAGAAAAAGTAACTATTAAAACAAGCCAAAAGACAAGAAAGAACAAAAAAGAAAAAGGAATATAGAAGGTTTTATTGGGACGGTTTACAAAAAGATGTCGAAAAATACTTAAAAGGGTGCCCTGACTGTCAAGCAAGAAAAGGTGAACAACATCGCAAACCACAAGGTCTGTTGCAACCTATCCAAGTAGCAACCTCCTTTGACAAAGTAAGAAAAGATACTTACTAGGACCATCCCGAAAAAGTAAAAACGGAAAAACAATGCTAATAATTGTTGCAACAGACTACGCCACCCGCTGGGTCGAAACACAAGCATTATCAAACGGAAAAGCAGGCTTATTTGCTATGTTGCTGCAAGATACCTACTAAGTCACAAAGGAATAACCTTCCAATCAGAACTGATCACCGAACTAGTTAAAACCATGGAAACAGTTAGCAGATTTACAACAGCTTAGCACCCATGTTGTAACGGTCTAACCAAACTACTTAACAAAACCATGGCAAATATGCTATTAATGTTCATCAATACCAACCAAACGGACTGTGACGAAATTTTTTCACACGTAACATTTGCCTACAACACAGCCAAACAAGATAGCACGAAGCTAACACCCTTTGCGTTAGTATACGGACGAGATACAATACTACCGACGGAAGCCAACCTAATACCATCAAACCCAGGCTCCAGTCCAACTGTCATCAAAGAATGGGCAGTAGCAGCAAGAGCACTAGCGGTAGAAGAAATCAAGAAGAGGCCAGAATATGACAGAGTTCGGTAATAATAAATATAGACATAACAAGTATGTAATAGGAGAAGTGAAAGTGTTTGCGCTGGTAAGAAAGGTAGGACGAAGTGAAAAGTTACTTTTAAGATGGTTCGGGCCATGCTACATAACAAAAAAGTGAAGTGATATGAACTACAAAATCCAAAAAGGAAAAACCAAAAGCAAAACCCTACACCAAAAGCGAAAAAAGACGTAGTGCACATAGACCGGATCCTACACTACAACAACCCATGGACATCGCTCATCAACCCAGGATTCTGAGTACGGCCCTGTACGAAACAACAGCAGAGAAATGTTAGCTCAACAAAATTTGTAAACAAGCTGGAAACTAAGTAACTGAAAAGCGTGGAAGGTGTGAAAGTAACAATTAATGGACTAAGGATTAAGTGTGCAAAAAAGAAAAACAAGAAAAAGCAGGTGGGCGAGTAGAGAGGAAAACAGCAGCAAATTCCGCGCGCTGTGTGACGTAGTGAAGGAACGGAGTTGAAACCAACAATACACGGTTGGTGCTAAGTGTACAGAAGACGACCTGGGGAATGAAACTGTGTCGTATGGAAGAGGAATAAATGGAAAGAAGAGAACAAGAAGAAGAAGAATATATCAAAAAGAAGAGAAAAGTTAGCCAGGAGAAAAAGATTGTGGACGAGAAAGAGCCGAAAGCAACAAGTCGCGTGAAGAAAAAGAAGCTTTCAGAAACCGAAGCAAGTGAGAAAAAAGAAGATATAGGAAAAATAGAATAAATGATGAAAACGATGTAGAAGAT
The DNA here is from genome assembly GCA_963556235.1 of Cryptophagus acutangulus. Taxonomy (NCBI): domain Eukaryota; kingdom Metazoa; phylum Arthropoda; class Insecta; order Coleoptera; family Cryptophagidae; genus Cryptophagus; species Cryptophagus acutangulus. The sequence goes on along the minus strand of OY744557.1, from coordinate 2,430,426 downwards.
GGTGTCAAGTATTTATGGGATGGAAAATAAAATAACGGTATGCATGAATGGAATTGAAACTATGAATGTGGGAATGAAAAACGTGGAGAAACAGATAGAAGAAATGAAAAACGATAACATGATGATGAAACAGAAAATGGAGGAGGCAAAAATGGAAAACGAAAATGGAAAACGTGAGAGAAGAAGTGCAGACGTGGATTAAGGATGAATGTAACATAGAAATACAAATCAAGGAAGCGTACACGATCGGATTGCGGGATATAATAGTGGCCAAAATCGGAAGCTGGGAGGAGAAGAACCAGGCAATGAAAAGAAAAAGAAGGTTGAGGGTCAGGGAAGGGCCTAAAATTTTTGTGGAACACGATATGATCAAGAAGGAAAGGGAGCTGCAAAAGAAAATTCGAGGGATGGTCAAGTCATGGAAAAGGGGACAACCTGAAAGGGAGAGTACAAGACATAGACAAAGACAGAGACTATGGACAAACGGGGACAGAAATCACGACCGAAGATATGCACAGAGCAATCCAACGATTAAAGAGAAACAAAGCTGCAGGGGAGGATGAGTTGGAAAATGAAGCATGGGTATTTAGTACAGATGAGGTAATTGAGAGAGATTGTGAATGGGGTGTGGAGGGGAGAAGGGATAATGAGAAGGGAAGGGAATAGGGATGTACGATTTACAAAAAAGGCAAGAAAAATGTAGCGGGTAACTATAGGGGGATTAATTTGATGACATCGGCATATAACATCTACGCGGCAGTGTTGGAGAAAAGAATGAGTGAGGACACTCTCTCCTTTCATCTATTATTTTCTTAAATTTTACCGCTCTCCATCCCGCTTCCACTCTTATCTTTTTTTACTTCCTCTAGTACCATGTATTCTGGTGTCTCTCTCGACTTACTAGGTCCATCCCGAAAAAATAAAAAAGGAAAAACAATGATAATAATTGTTGCAACAGACTACACCACACGCTGGGATCAAATTAATCCCCCTATAATTACCCGCTACATTTCTTTTGCCTTTTTTGTGAATTGTACATCCTTTCTCCCCTCCCTTCTTATCATCCCTTCTCCCCTCCACACCTCATTCACAATCTCTCTCATTCTCTCAATTACCTCATTTGTACCAAATACCTATGCTTCATTTTCCAGCCCGTCCTCCCCTGCAGCTTTGTTCCTCTTTAATCGTTGGATTTCTCTGTGCATATTTTCGGTCGTGATTTCTGTCCCCGTTTGACCATAATCTCTGTCTTTCTCTATCTCTTGTTTTCTACCTTTTGGGTTGTCCTATTTCCCATGACTTGACCATCCTTCAAATTTTCTTTTGCAGCTCCTTTCTTTCTTGATCATATCGTGTTCCACAAAAATTTTAACCCCATCCCTGACCCTCAACCTTCTTTTTCTTTTCATTAACTGGTTTTTCTCCTCCCAGCTTCCGATTTTGGCCACTATTGTATCCCGCAATCCGATCGTGTACGCTTCTTTGATTTGTATTTCAATGTTACATTCATCCTTATTTCACGTCTACACTTCTTCTCTCACGTTTTCTTAACTTTCAGTCCATTTATGACAATGTTGTTCCTCCGTTCCTTCTTTTCTTCTTTTTCCATTTTCGTCTTTATCGCTTACACCTTTTCCCTTAATTGCTTGTTTTCTTTTTTCCATTTCTTAACCGACTCCTCTATTTTCTGTTTCATCATCATGTTATCGTTTTTAATTTCTTCTATAAGTTTCTCCACGTTCCTTATTCCCACATTCATAGTTTCAATTCCATTCATGCATACCGTTATCTTATTTTCCATCCCATAAATACTTGACACCATCTTCTACATCATTTTTATCATTTCTTCTATTTTTCCCTTCTTTTTTCTCACTTGCTTCGGTTTTTGAAAGCTTCTTTTTCTTCACGCGACTTATTTCTTTCGGTTCTTTCTCGTCCACAATTTCTTTCTCCTGGCTAACTTCTCTCTTTTTTTTTATATATTCTGCTTCTTCTTGTTCTCTTCTTTCCATTTATTCTTCTTCCATACGACAGTTTTATTCCCCAGTTCGTCTTCTCTTCACTTAGCACCAACCGTGTATTGTTGGTTTTAGCTCCGTTTCTTCACTACGTCACACAGCGTGCGAAATTTGCTGCTGCTTTCCTCTCCACTCGCCCACCTGCTTTTCTTCGTTTTTCTTTCTTGCACACTTAATCCTTAGTCCATTAATTGTTACTTTCACACCTTCCACGCTTTTCATTCACTTGTTTTCCACCTTGTTTACAAATTTTGTTGTGCTGACGTTTCTCTGCTGTTGTTTCGTACAGGGCCGTACTCAGAATCCTGGGTTGATGGGCGATGTCCATGGGTTGTTGTAGTGCAGGATCCGGTCTATGTGCACTGCGTCTTTTTTTGCTTTTGGTGTAGGATTTTGCTTTTGGTTTTTCCTTTTTAGATTTCGTAGTTCATATCACTTAACTTTTTTGTTATGTAGTATGGTCCGAACTATCTTAAAAGTAACTTTTCACTTCGTCCTACCTTTCTTACCGGTGTAAACACTTTCACTATGTTTCCTATTGCATACTTGTTATGTCTATATTTATTATTATACCGAACTCTGTCGTATTCTGGCCTCTTCTCGATTTCTTCTACCGCTAATGCTTTTGCTGCTACTGCCTAGTGCTCTTGCTGCTACTGCCTATTCTTTGATGACAGTTGGACTGGAGTCTGGGTTTGGTGGTATTAGGTTGGCTTCCGTCGGTAGTACTGCATCTCGTCCGTATACTAACATAAAGTGTGATAGCTTTGTGCTGTCTTGTCTGGCTGTGTTGTAGGTAAATGTTACGTATAGAAAATTTTTGTCCCAGTCCGTTTGGTTGGTATTGGTGAACATTAATAGCATATTTTCCATGGTTTTATTGAGTCGTTTGGTTAGACCGTTACAACATGGGTGCTAAGCTGGTGTAAATCTGCTAACTGTTTTCATGGTTTTAACTAGTTCGGTGATCAGTTCTGATTGGAAGGTTTTTCCTCTGTGACTTAGTAGGTATCTTGGTGCTTCATGGCGGGTGATGATGTTTTTCAGAATAAACTCAGCAACTAAGCCTGCGTTTCCGTTTGATAATGCTTGTGTTTCGGCCCAGCGTGTGGCGTAGTCTGTTCCAACAATTATTAGCATTGTTTTTCCGTTTTTACTTTTTCGGGATGGTCCTAGTAAGTCGATTCTTACTGTGTCAAAGGAGGTTGCTACTTGGATAGGTTGCAACAGACCCTGTGGTTTGCGATGTTGTTCACGTTTTCTTGCTTGACAGTCAGGGCACCCTTTTACATATTTTTCGACATCCTTTTGTAAATCGTCTCAATAAAACCTTCTTCATTCTTTTTTCTTTTTTGTTCTTTCTTGTCTTTTGGCTTGTTTTAATAGTTCCTTTTTCTCTTTTTTACTCGCTCTGCTTGTTTCTTGGCTTCATTTAACTGTTCTTGTTATTCTCTCTATTTTATTTCTTGTTTTGCTTATCGTCTGGCTTCTTTTTGTCCTTAGTTTTCTTTCCTTTCTCTGTCCTCTTCCGCTTACCATTCTACGTCTTCTTCTTGCTCTTGTCGTTTTCATCTATTCAACTTTTAGATCTATTGTCCTCCGACTTCTTATTGTTTTTTGATTTCTAATGTTTTGTCGTCATTTTCCATGGTACTATCCGTCAATTTTTTCGGTCTTTTTTTTCAAAAAAACCGTTTTTGGTCTTTGTTGAGAATTGTGACTATTAACTTTGCTGGTGGTGATCTATTTAGTTTTTGAATTGCAAAAAATGATCCTGGTTGATACGTTGGGCTTATTGCGACAAGTTCACCGATTGCTTGTTTAACTTCGTATTATTTGAAGCGGATTATAATTGACTATAATGCGGATATTCCGCATTATAACCAATTTTGCATGATAGATTTTGAACTTAGAAATTATAAAGATAATATACCAATTGACGGTAATGCTAAGTTACTATACGACCTTCATGACTTAATTAAAAAAATTAAAATATATTTATTTTTCATATTTCTGTGTTTATTTGAATGCAGCGTTTAAAGGTTAAGAAGTTAGTATAGGATAGATAGCATTTTTCCAAAACATTTCCGCACGCCCCAAAAGTTCTACTATTTTTTCTTCGTCCAACTGAACCTCAACAATCTGAACTTTTCGTGACTGTTCAAAATCTGGAGACGCAACACAAATTGGCCTTTTTTTTGTGATGGAAAATAAAATAACGGTATGCATGAATGGAATTGAAACTATGAATGTGGGAATGAAAAACGTGGAGAAACAGATAGAAGAAATGAAAAACGATAACATGATGATGAAACAGAAAATGGAGGAGGCAAAAATGGAAAACGAAAATGGAAAACGTGAGAGAAGAAGTGCAGACGTGGATTAAGGATGAATGTAACATAGAAATACAAATCAAGGAAGCGTACACGATCGGATTGCGGGATATAATAGTGGCCAAAATCGGAAGCTGGGAGGAGAAGAACCAGGCAATGAAAAGAAAAAGAAGGTTGAGGGTCAGGGAAGGGCCTAAAATTTTTGTGGAACACGATATGATCAAGAAGGAAAGGGAGCTGCAAAAGAAAATTCGAGGGATGGTCAAGTCATGGAAAAGGGGACAACCTGAAAGGGAGAGTACAAGACATAGACAAAGACAGAGACTATGGACAAACGGGGACAGAAATCACGACCGAAGATATGCACAGAGCAATCCAACGATTAAAGAGAAACAAAGCTGCAGGGGAGGATGAGTTGGAAAATGAAGCATGGGTATTTAGTACAGATGAGGTAATTGAGAGAGATTGTGAATGGGGTGTGGAGGGGAGAAGGGATAATGAGAAGGGAAGGGAATAGGGATGTACGATTTACAAAAAAGGCAAGAAAAATGTAGCGGGTAACTATAGGGGGATTAATTTGATGACATCGGCATATAACATCTACGCGGCAGTGTTGGAGAAAAGAATGAGTGAGGACACTCTCTCCTTTCATCTATTATTTTCTTAAATTTTACCGCTCTCCATCCCGCTTCCACTCTTATCTTTTTTTACTTCCTCTAGTACCATGTATTCTGGTGTCTCTCTCGACTTACTAGGTCCATCCCGAAAAAATAAAAAAGGAAAAACAATGATAATAATTGTTGCAACAGACTACACCACACGCTGGGATCAAATTAATCCCCCTATAATTACCCGCTACATTTCTTTTGCCTTTTTTGTGAATTGTACATCCTTTCTCCCCTCCCTTCTTATCATCCCTTCTCCCCTCCACACCTCATTCACAATCTCTCTCATTCTCTCAATTACCTCATTTGTACCAAATACCTATGCTTCATTTTCCAGCCCGTCCTCCCCTGCAGCTTTGTTCCTCTTTAATCGTTGGATTTCTCTGTGCATATTTTCGGTCGTGATTTCTGTCCCCGTTTGACCATAATCTCTGTCTTTCTCTATCTCTTGTTTTCTACCTTTTGGGTTGTCCTATTTCCCATGACTTGACCATCCTTCAAATTTTCTTTTGCAGCTCCTTTCTTTCTTGATCATATCGTGTTCCACAAAAATTTTAACCCCATCCCTGACCCTCAACCTTCTTTTTCTTTTCATTAACTGGTTTTTCTCCTCCCAGCTTCCGATTTTGGCCACTATTGTATCCCGCAATCCGATCGTGTACGCTTCTTTGATTTGTATTTCAATGTTACATTCATCCTTATTTCACGTCTACACTTCTTCTCTCACGTTTTCTTAACTTTCAGTCCATTTATGACAATGTTGTTCCTCCGTTCCTTCTTTTCTTCTTTTTCCATTTTCGTCTTTATCGCTTACACCTTTTCCCTTAATTGCTTGTTTTCTTTTTTCCATTTCTTAACCGACTCCTCTATTTTCTGTTTCATCATCATGTTATCGTTTTTAATTTCTTCTATAAGTTTCTCCACGTTCCTTATTCCCACATTCATAGTTTCAATTCCATTCATGCATACCGTTATCTTATTTTCCATCCCATAAATACTTGACACCATCTTCTACATCATTTTTATCATTTCTTCTATTTTTCCCTTCTTTTTTCTCACTTGCTTCGGTTTTTGAAAGCTTCTTTTTCTTCACGCGACTTATTTCTTTCGGTTCTTTCTCGTCCACAATTTCTTTCTCCTGGCTAACTTCTCTCTTTTTTTTTATATATTCTGCTTCTTCTTGTTCTCTTCTTTCCATTTATTCTTCTTCCATACGACAGTTTTATTCCCCAGTTCGTCTTCTCTTCACTTAGCACCAACCGTGTATTGTTGGTTTTAGCTCCGTTTCTTCACTACGTCACACAGCGTGCGAAATTTGCTGCTGCTTTCCTCTCCACTCGCCCACCTGCTTTTCTTCGTTTTTCTTTCTTGCACACTTAATCCTTAGTCCATTAATTGTTACTTTCACACCTTCCACGCTTTTCATTCACTTGTTTTCCACCTTGTTTACAAATTTTGTTGTGCTGACGTTTCTCTGCTGTTGTTTCGTACAGGGCCGTACTCAGAATCCTGGGTTGATGGGCGATGTCCATGGGTTGTTGTAGTGCAGGATCCGGTCTATGTGCACTGCGTCTTTTTTTGCTTTTGGTGTAGGATTTTGCTTTTGGTTTTTCCTTTTTAGATTTCGTAGTTCATATCACTTAACTTTTTTGTTATGTAGTATGGTCCGAACTATCTTAAAAGTAACTTTTCACTTCGTCCTACCTTTCTTACCGGTGTAAACACTTTCACTATGTTTCCTATTGCATACTTGTTATGTCTATATTTATTATTATACCGAACTCTGTCGTATTCTGGCCTCTTCTCGATTTCTTCTACCGCTAATGCTTTTGCTGCTACTGCCTAGTGCTCTTGCTGCTACTGCCTATTCTTTGATGACAGTTGGACTGGAGTCTGGGTTTGGTGGTATTAGGTTGGCTTCCGTCGGTAGTACTGCATCTCGTCCGTATACTAACATAAAGTGTGATAGCTTTGTGCTGTCTTGTCTGGCTGTGTTGTAGGTAAATGTTACGTATAGAAAATTTTTGTCCCAGTCCGTTTGGTTGGTATTGGTGAACATTAATAGCATATTTTCCATGGTTTTATTGAGTCGTTTGGTTAGACCGTTACAACATGGGTGCTAAGCTGGTGTAAATCTGCTAACTGTTTTCATGGTTTTAACTAGTTCGGTGATCAGTTCTGATTGGAAGGTTTTTCCTCTGTGACTTAGTAGGTATCTTGGTGCTTCATGGCGGGTGATGATGTTTTTCAGAATAAACTCAGCAACTAAGCCTGCGTTTCCGTTTGATAATGCTTGTGTTTCGGCCCAGCGTGTGGCGTAGTCTGTTCCAACAATTATTAGCATTGTTTTTCCGTTTTTACTTTTTCGGGATGGTCCTAGTAAGTCGATTCTTACTGTGTCAAAGGAGGTTGCTACTTGGATAGGTTGCAACAGACCCTGTGGTTTGCGATGTTGTTCACGTTTTCTTGCTTGACAGTCAGGGCACCCTTTTACATATTTTTCGACATCCTTTTGTAAATCGTCTCAATAAAACCTTCTTCATTCTTTTTTCTTTTTTGTTCTTTCTTGTCTTTTGGCTTGTTTTAATAGTTCCTTTTTCTCTTTTTTACTCGCTCTGCTTGTTTCTTGGCTTCATTTAACTGTTCTTGTTATTCTCTCTATTTTATTTCTTGTTTTGCTTATCGTCTGGCTTCTTTTTGTCCTTAGTTTTCTTTCCTTTCTCTGTCCTCTTCCGCTTACCATTCTACGTCTTCTTCTTGCTCTTGCCGTTTTCATCTATTCAACTTTTAGATCTATTGTCCTCCGACTTCTTATTGTTTTTTGATTTCTAATGTTTTGTCGTCATTTTCCATGGTACTATCCGTCAATTTTTTCGGTCTTTTTTTTCAAAAAAACCGTTTTTGGTCTTTGTTGAGAATTGTGACTATTAACTTTGCTGGTGGTGATCTATTTAGTTTTTGAATTGCAAAAAATGATCCTGGTTGATACGTTGGGCTTATTGCGACAAGTTCACCGATTGCTTGTTTAACTTCGTATTATTTGAAGCGGATTATAATTGACTATAATGCGGATATTCCGCATTATAACCAATTTTGCATGATAGATTTTGAACTTAGAAATTATAAAGATAATATACCAATTGACGGTAATGCTAAGTTACTATACGACCTTCATGACTTAATTAAAAAAATAAAAATATATTTATTTTTCATATTTCTGTGTTTATTTGAATGCAGCGTTTAAAGGTTAAGAAGTTAGTATAGGATAGATAGCATTTTTCCAAAACATTTCCGCACGCCCCAAAAGTTCTACTATTTTTTCTTCGTCCAACTGAACCTCAACAATCTGAACTTTTCGTGACTGTTCAAAATCTGGAGACGCAACACAAATTGGCCTTTTTTTTGTGTGGGAAAAAAACATTTGAAGCTGAAGTTGGTAATAATTTTTTTTTTGAATTATGTCTTTCTTAATATAATGCGGTATGTTTTTTTTTTCTTTTGATGGGCATTTCACTTCCAGCGCAAATTCATCAGCGATACCATCTGGTGAAGCACCAAATATTGGATATTCTTTCTTTAAATATATACCAGCTTTTCTAATACATATTTGTTTAATCCTACCAACTTCTTTTAATACAAGTGGTTCCAAACTTTTTCCCCTCGATATGGCTTCACTTTCTAATGGAGGTGAAGCACCCATAATTTTTTCTGTTAGTGAGCCAGACAGCACTTTACAGCATGCTGCTTCATGCACTACAGAAGCTGTGATGCGTCCATAACGTATTTCATACCAATCTAAAGACTCTGACTGATTTCTCGATTTTTTTCCACATCACTGCACAAATCTTCCGTCAAAATAGATTTTGCATATTCAATCAAATCTTCAGCGCACTTATTGTTGCCGCCATCATACTTTTTATATGACATCATAGTTTGATGAATTGATACACATTCAAACTTTGGTTTTTTAAATAGTCTAAAAACACTTCCATCAGCCTCTGAACATGTTGAAAGTACTTCTTCCAGAAATTGAGAAGATTTAGGTCCTAACGTAGGTGGCTTCTTAGATGTAAAAGATGTTATAGCCATATCTGATCTACATACTTTAGATAAATTCGATGCTTTCCAAAAACATTTAACCTCTGTTGTTGAAGGTTCCTCACTTCTTCGGTGAAGCCATAATATAAAAGCAACACCATGTTTACAACCACCTGAATATTTAAATTAAAAATTATTATTAAACTTAGTTGTAACCTTTATATTCTTGATAAAGCTTTTTAACCTAAAGATGCTGCACAGTCCAAACATTCGGAGCTTAGAACTTCTCCCCCGTCTTCATTTATAATTGCACACACATTGTAGCTTTTTTTGTGAATTTTATGTTCTGGTGTAATTCTCGCCTTTACTGTACAAAGAGGTTTCGTTCTTTTCAACAGTACATAAGCAACTGCATTGTCACCATAGCTTTCTTTGGCTGATCTAGAAATTTAAGTATCCACATTGTAACGTAACATCAAATTATATTAAAATGTTCTAGATCTCTTTTGATAGTACCAATAAGCAATAACACAAAATACTCATGAGTTGCATTCGCCGTATATCGGTACTGGCAAAGTTTTTTACTAAAAATATCATAAATACCTTTTAGTTTTCACATTTCGCACTTCAGCAATTAAAAAGTTTATGTTTGATATATAAAAACTATTCACCATATCACTATCAACTACCGGCAAATTGTCTGAGGCTCCTTTCACAAATTCATCATCAATCTTGAGCATTGTATATTATTAGCTATCCAAGAAACATACAATCGACTACAAAACACTAATAAAATTGTTCATACATTTCGCCGTCACTTAAATTATCATCCGATAATGTGGCGTTTTGAGCTGCGCCAACTGAGAAATATATCGACAATTTTTTCATTGGCTGTAGGTCTTTTACGTCATTTAAATTAATTTGTGAAAAAGTGAACAAAATTTCCAATTTTAGAAAATTAATCCTAAGGTAATTTGTGGACCAATCGCGAAAAAAAAAATTACGTATATATTATTTTTTAATGTTCTATTTATCTACACAAAGAACAAAACATGTGGGAAAGCCCCATTGTCCTACTTGACATTTTATAAAGGACATGTAGCTAAAGCGGGATCCACAGGTAATTTAGTGTAATGTAATTCTTAGAGGGAGTAAAATATAAAAAGAAACGGACAAACGGGAATTACGACAAAATAATATGACCAACAGAAAATCATTGTTCAATTTTGGGAAAATGTTTTTATCTAAAAAAAAACGCGCTGTTTTTAGACGAAATATATTAATATAATAAATTCACTTGTTTATGTCAAATCAGGAATGAATATAATTGAATAAGGTACGAGTATATTCAGCTAGGCTAATAATCCGTATCCTGAAAAAAAAAAACTGACACCCCAAAATGTGCTAATTGTGATGGTGAACACACCGCGAATAATGTTAAATGCTTTGTATACAAGGCATGCATGAAACTTGTACTGTCCAAAAATAATGATGGGTGGCTGAAGAATGCATCCCGGCCTATGTACCTACCGCAATTCCAACCAACAATTCCTGGAACAACAACTACGGTGCCGCGAACCAGCATCAGCTACCTCAACATCATACCCAAGTAGAACAGCCAACCAACCGAGCCACTACAACCAAAGTGCTACGACTAGTGCTACGACTATTGGTGGATATGGAGAAATAAATGAATTGTTTGCTTATATCAAAGAAACTAATAGACTGCCTAATAATAAAAATATTAATACTGCCATTAAAGCACTTAACGGTAAATTTGCTTCAAAAGACCGTTATTTTAATTATGACAGAATTCGTAGCTGTAATCGATCAATATTACGACATTTGTTCATGGAACGCAAATTCAATCCCATATAAATAAATAATTCTTGCTTGATCATAAACTAGATATACTCTGATTGTTAGTTAACAAAACTAAGCTTCTTAATACCGATAATTTTAAAAATGTCTTTTGGCTCTTGAAGGACAACTTTGACAGCGATTCGAGCATCAAATCCGAATCTAATTGATAGATAGAATATATAGCGGTATGAATAGCACTGTGGTGGTAACATATTATTATGAATTTCGGCCTTTGATATATTAAATGAATCATACACTAAACCAATTCACCATACACTAAACTAAAACAACAAGTAGGTTTTTATAAAGTTATTTTTCATAATATTACGTAAAATCAGGTTTTTATACGTCTTTCCTGATATAGTAGTAAAAGAACCAAAATAAACCTTGCAAAATCTGTGAATTTATAAATACTACTTCTCAATCTAAGACATTGTCTTGAAAGTGGATTTTAATTAAAATAGTGTATAATTAGCTCCTGAAGGACAACTCTGACAGCGATTCAAGCATCGAATCCGAGATCGAATTTAATTGATAGAATATATAACTGTATGAATAACACTGTGGTGGTAACATATTATTATGAATTTCGACCTTAGATATATTAAATGAATCTTACACAAGACTATTTTGCCGAACAATTAGTAAACTCTATTTTTATACAGCTCATGACAATCAACGTATGCATTTATATAAATAGTAGCACCAAATATGTATACCCATTTAAACTGAATACATTACCCGGCCTTTAACAAAAGAATGTAGTTTGAAATCTTGCCAAAGATGGCAAGATTTGAGAAAAAAGATCAAACAAAATTGAGAAATTTTGAAAAAAGAAAACTGTAAATGGCGCCTGATTAGTTTTTACAGGGATTAAAACACCAGAATATTTGTTAATTAGTTTTACTTCTCTCGTAGAGGAAGTATTGTAATAGTAAAAAAATTCCACATTTTTTATAGATACATTAAAAATTAAAAATAAAAATCAAATGAATAATAATTTAACTAAACGCTTTGTTAACTTAAACGTTTACTTAAACGTCCATATTTGTTTAGTTAAACGTCCATTTGTTTACTTAAACGTCCATTTACTTAAACGTTTTTTAAGAGTTAAAAACATGAATTGAGAATTACAATAATAGTTAATTAATAACACACCCCTTACACTAATAGTGCTAGGATTTGCTCCAAACATTGTTTTATATTGGTAATTTGAAGTCTTGCTTCAAATAGTTTAATTAAACTAATGTAATTAAAGTAAAGTAAATTTATTGCCTATTTATTTATTAAAATAGACTACACATTTTTCACTTTTTCAACTCTTCTTATATACGTTTCAACTTTATCGCTTAGATTTGTTTCAAATTTGGTTCCTAGTTAAAATTTAAAAGGCATAACCCGATAAATTTTTTTCCACAAAAAAAATCTTAAAATCTTAAAAATTTGAATAACAAATTTTAAGAAAATTCACCTCCACTAGCTGAGGATGGTGATCAAGCCAATTCCAATTCAAAAGGCATTTCAAGTAATTCCACTGAATGGATGCCGGTAAAAAAAAAGAACCATCCCCATCCAAATAAGCCTATTGTGGGGAACTCAACCGCTCCTAAGACTGACTGCTTGCTCAAGGCCGTACCTAAAAAATGTTATCTTCATGTTTTTAAGCTGCATCCTAGTACTACGAAAGATGACGTCTTAAAGTTCTTAAAACCTAGTTTTCCGGAAGTTCAATGTGAAGCTTTAAAATCCAAAAATCCTGAGTGCTATTCGTCATTCAAAATTACAATTAACTTTGATAATTTATCGACTGCCATGAATCCGTCTTTCTGGCCTTCTGGAACTTGTGTCAATCGTTTTTTTCTCCCGAGACAGAAAATGAAGGAGACTCCCTAAAATCATCGGGCAACTCACATTCGGTTAGTGCATTTCACTTAAATATTCAATGTCTTTCTAACAAGGCCAATGAATTTTCTTTATTTCTTGATAAATTCAACTACGATGTTGTTTGTATTACAGAACATTGGCTTAACATTGACTCAATTAAATTTCTTCATTTACACAATTATAAAATTGCTAACTATTTTTGCAGAACTGTTCATAATCATGGAGGAGTGTTCATATACGTTAAGGAACATATTTTGTTTAAACCAATAAATTTAGATGAATTTAACTCTGAAATTCACTCCGATTTTGTGCTGTTGAATTACCTTCAGAGAAATGTCTTATAGTTGCACTTTACAGGTCTTGTTTAGGCAATTTTGATACTTTTATCAGGATGCTTGAAGGACTTCTGGTCAAAATTTCAGGTAAATTTGTAAGAACTGTAATCCTTGGTGATTTTAACATTTGCTTTCGTGGTGACTCTACTTGACTTACTGATCTAATTTGTTTACTCACATCATTTGATCTACACATTACCATTAATGATTTTACTCGAATTAACTCTGTCTCTCAGACTTGTATTGATAATATTCTAACCAACATGGCACCAGATTCTTACAGAACGGGTGTGGTTGATCCTGCATTTTCAGATCACTTTGGCCAATTTATTAACTTTGATGTAATCATTAAAACAGTACCTAAAATAGTTAAAAAAAGATTTTTTTTAAACAAAAATTTTTCAGCTTTTCATACTTCTCTTAGTAAAATAGATTGGAATTGTTTTGAGAATCCGGATAATCATGTTGATACTCTCTCGGAATTTTTGGTTAATACTTTTAAAGAGTTAATTAATGAACATTTTCCATTGAAAACTTATACAGAGAATTCTAATAACTCAATCAACTGGTTCAATGATTCGTTAAAAAATATTAGAGATAAGGTATCTTGTTTGCGCCAAATCTATAATGTAACAAAAAATCCAAATGATAAAGATAATTTTAACTCTTTGCGGTCTCATTATAAAAAGCAAATTTCTGTTCAAAAGAAATCTTTCTATGATAGTTATCTAAGTAATTCTAATAATAAAGCCAAAACCAGCTGGAAGATAATCAATCTTGAACGTAATCTTCAGAGAAACAATTCTAGTAGTTCAATTTTAAACCACAACGACTTTAGTCAATACTTTGCTAACATTGCAGACAACATCATAAAAGAAATACCTATCTCTAATTTAAGAATCACTGATCTTCTGAACACGAATTCTCATCCTGCTTCTTCCTTTTATCTAAGGCCTGCCTCGATAGAGGAAGTTTTTAATGTTGCCATTTCACTCAATAATTCAAATTGTATGGACGTTTATGATGTAAACAGCAAAATTTTAAAAGTTTCTATTGACATCATAATTTAGCCTCTCACACTACTTATTAATGCTTGCTTCAGCTCTGGAATTTTCCCTAATGTTTTCAAAACTGCCAAAGTTCTACCAGTTTTTAAAAGTGGTGATCTTAACATTTTAGACAATTATCGTCCTATCTCAATCATTCCAGTCTTTGGTAAAATTGTTGAGATTTTATTAAAAAATAGACTTCTTGACTATATCACCAAACATAATATTCTCAGTAAATCTCAGTTTGGATTTAGAGTTGATCTATCCACAACTGATGCCATTTTGGAAGTGGTTAATGGAATTGTTGCTGGTTTTGAAAGAAGTCAACTCACATCACTCGCTCTGTGTGATCTTAGCAAAGCTTTTGACTCTGTTTTTCATGATTATCTTCTAATTAAGCTGGAATTTTATGGTATCAGAGGCATTCCTCTTAACTTGTTCAAATCATATTTGTCAGATAATCTCAAGGAGTCTTTTTTAACTTGGTAACTTCTTCCTTCTCAATAGTCAAACATGGTGTACCCCAAGGCTCTGTCTTGGGACCCCTATTATTTATATTATATATAAATGACCTCAGTCACATGTTGACTGAGTCCTGTAAATCGATTCTGTACGCAGATGACACATCTTTGATGATCTCCAGCAGTGACTTGGTGGTGCTCAATAGTTTGACAGTCGTGAACGAAGATCTTGCTGAATCATGGTTTAGTTGCAATCAACTGAAATTAAATAGAAACGAAACGCAAAAAATAACTTTTTCCACTAGGCCTCTAGGATACAACGTTAAACTTCTTGGTATTATTTTAGATGATGCATTAAATTGGTCAGCTCATATTTCCCATATCGTCAAAAAACTATCTTCGGTGAATTTTTTGCTCAGGCAATTATCTAATTGTGTCAATGACAAAACTCTCAGAACAACATATTTCGCCTTATTTAACTCCGTGTTAGTTTACGGAGTTATCCTTTGGGGTAATAGCGGCTCCTCAATTCGAGCTTTTAGACTCCAAAAACAGGCCATTCGCATCATGGAAAGAGCAGAGTATCGTGCACCCTGTCAACTCTTATTTTAAAAGCAGGGTATCTTATCGCTTCCATGTATTTTTATATATGCCACCCTTATAGAGATACACAAAAAAAGCAATGCATTAATTTTAAACTCTGATATACATTCACACAAAACTAGATCAGCTAGTCTTATTAGTGTACCCAAATTCAGACTTAATAAAAGTAAAAACAACTCTTTGGATTACAGTATTTACAATAAATTGCCTAGTAGCTGGAAAAATGTTAATTTTAAAATTTTTATACATTTAACTAAAACATTTTTACTTAGTCACTGTTTCTATTCCATTAACGAGTATATGGTCACTCCGGTTATTTAAATTTTATTAAGTGTCTGTTCCTTTATTGTATTAATATTATTTTAACGTGTCTCTAGCTTTAAGGTTTTTATATTTACATGTTTTTTACCATCTACTTTTTTACCCTGACTTACCATAAATGTATTATTATGTAATATGGTCAATAAATTCTATTCTATTCTATTCTATTCTATGCAATTTTATTTTCATATGTCTCATTATGTGACATTAATATTAGTATTGATAGTGTTTGTAGTGGGTTATTATAAGAAAATTTCAACATAATGAAACCCTGAAATTAAACTGTGTAAAATTGAAGAAACTAAAAAAAATACATTTGATACTGTTAGTGAAAATTTGACCAATCCAAGGTATAAACATTTTCATTAAGAGGCAGGTGTTGGGGCCAACCCTATTTCATACATACAATCTAGATTGTAAGTATTTTGCATTGCTAACCTTGTATTCTTTTACTTATATTATTAAAAAATTCGCCGCAAATGAGATTCCACAGTACTTTTTTCGTTGATATGTTAAAATTTCTTATTCAAATTTTTAGAATTTTAAGACATCTTTTGTGGATTTTAAATTACCAATTTAAAACAATGTTTGAAGTAAATTCTAGCACTATTAGCGTAAGGGTGTATTAAGGGTTAAAAGCACAAATGGAGGATTCTGTTCTATTTTTGATTAAACTAGTTAAAATTATATTAAAATTGATTTTTAGAAAACGAATTTGAAATCAATCGGACAAATCAAACTTTGATGGGTGTATTAGGGGTTACAAATGTAAAATGTAGGTCCTAGCCAAATTTCAATTAAGTTAACTAAGTAATGATCAGTTAAATAAGTTAAAATTAAAAATTTGAAAAAATCCGAGCATTTTGACTGTAAAGGGCATATTAAAGGGTGAAGTTGTAAAATAAGGGTCGCATACTATTTTTAATTTGATTATTCGTCAATATGTTTACAATGTATAGAAGAAACAAAATATGAAATATATGAACTATATGACTCAATCGGTAGGTATAATTGGGTTTGGGGATGTGTGGTAAAGGTCGAAAATTATTTTTAATCACTTTTTATGTAAATATTACAAAGATAACTGATGTAAAATGATAATGCTGCCATAAAAGAATCAACACCGTCAATTTTGGAACAATTAACTTAAAGACCAAATCATCCACAGGGGTTTATTTTTAAGGGATGAAACTTTTACCATCATTTTCTTCTATTTATCCTTAATATGTATTCAAAATTTGGTTCAAATCAAGTATTCCCTCTGACAGGTATTCACGTTACAACTTATGCATTTTTACAACTTTTTGACCATCAACCCTTAATAACGACTTGCGCTTCGAACGTATGTGTGTATGCTTGTGCTGTGTTGACCTGGTTAAACGCTATCGTTTTGTAAGTTATTCTTATTCTAATTTTACATTCTTTAACCCTTCTTTCACTATTTTTTTTCTATCTTACTGAATACATTCCATTTTGATTAATTAGCCTTTTCATTAAGAATGGGGACCCAGGACCCCGGCGGAGGGGGTCTCGATCTTAAAATAATCGCTGACTTTAACTGTTTATTATCGAAATCACCTAATACAATTAATGCGGTTCATTCCTTATTTACATTATGTGACTCTAATTACGTTCCAACTAGTTTGGAGAAGCATTTCTGTTCAAAATTAGATATCAATAAAGAATTTACGGTGGAATTGCAAACAATCATTGACATTGGCTCATATTTCTCTTCGGACAACGTAAATACACCGATTTCACCTAAAGCTAGAATAATGTCTAATGTTTTATTAAATCCTAGTTTTTCAACTAAAAAACCTCCAACGGCTAAAAAGGAATTTACAAACTTAATGTATAGTATATATAATTCGTCCCTTTTTATAGTTATTGTGGAATCAATTGATAAGAACTTCGGTCATTTCTCTTATCAAAAATTACGAAAATTACTTTCAACAAACAATATTGACGCGAGTCGAGTCGAGTAGCTTCTAGACTTCTAGAGGAAGAAATAGAGTTGCAATATACTTTAACAAATATATTAAAGCGAATAATTTCATACAGGACACTGAATTTCTGAAAAAGAATAATTTAAAAGCATATATCCCAACGCATTTAGTTTTGTGTAGAGGAATTGTTAGAGGTATTGATACGAATTTTTCTGAGGCGGAAATACTAGACAAAATGACGTGTGCTGCTAATTCCAAAATTTTGGAGATAAGATGGATTCAAAAGAAAACTATCAAGGACCAGGTTCTCTTTATAAAAAAATACCCCTCTTATTGTCGTAACATTTTCTGGCAATGTATTGCCTAATAAGGTTCGCCTTTATTTATGTTTTTTTCCTACTAACAAATACGTGTTACCAGTAATACAGTGCTACAATTGCTTACGATATGGTCACGCCAAAACGCTATGTAGAAGTAGTGCTAGGTGCGAAAAGTGGGGACAAAATCACACTAATGGAGACTGCCAAATTAAATGCATTCATTGTCACCAAAAACACTCATCCACAGAAAAAGGAACTAGACCCAGCGATAGGGTGTGTTCTGAATTTTTTCGTCAAAATTCTATTAAAGAGCTTATGGCCTTTAAAAATTTATAATTTTTTGACGCTTTTCGGGTAATTCCATCGTCTTCTAAAGACGTTTTTCAAAAACACAATCCAAATGAATCGAACTTTATTTGTAAAGCTTTCCCTAATCTAAAGAAGACAGACGTAGAGTAAAATTATTTAACTCCAAAACAAAACTATAGAAAATCATTTGCAGAAGCGGCGTCGCCCTCTAAAAGTCCTGTACAAAAGTCTTCTCAATCCAGTCCAAATTTTTATAATAATGCTTTATTGTATAACCCAAATAGTAGAATTGACAGTTCTTCTAATAAGTTAGCTAAAAAGTTCTGCTTCGGTGAAGGGCTTTCTTTCTCTTCGGATTCCCTGCCTGTTAATCCTTCTATAAATATTACTCCATTATTAAACGCGTCTGATACTCACTTAAATACTAATCAATTCTCCACTTTATTTTCTATTAGTAATCCTAAGGAAAACAACAATGTCTGATGGATCTAGAAAATTGACATTTCTCCATTGGAATGTGCGCGCTATATATAGACCAAGCCGCGTCCGTGTTCTACGACTGCGAATATGATCTATTTGATAAATTAGTCCCCACTATTAGAGTCCACAATAAAAATAGATATCCTAAATGGTTTACCAGAGATTTAAAACAAAACATTCAAACGAAGGGTTTAGCTCACCGACCATACAAGTCGACCGGCTCCGAGAACGATTACGCAACGTTCAAAGAAATGCAGACAGCGTGTAAATTGCAGGTCAAGTATTGCTAAGATAATTATATTAAACAAGTTGAGGAGTCGGTGAAAGCCGATGCTAAGCAGTTTTGGAACTACACCAACGATCTTAAATCTGATAATTAAATTTCGGCTACGATGTCTCTTAAAGTCTCTACCGCTAGCACTGCTGATTCAATTTTTGAATTATTCAAAGAACATTTTATAACATCCTATGAGATTGACGACGATTTGGTCCCGTCCTTTGATATTATTTTCGACCTCTCCAGTGAATAATTTAATCTGGTTAATGCCTTCTCTTTTTCAATAACGGGTATCCTAAATAAGCTTAACGCATTAAAAATAACTAAAGGCAAGGGACCAGATAACATCCCTCCAATAGTTCTTAACCGCTGCGCCATTACTTTCGCCAGGCCCTTATGGCCTTTATTTAACAGGTCAATTTGCACTGGCTTTTTTCCAGATACATGGAAAACTTCGTATGTTACGTCCATTCATAAATCAGACACAAGATGCTCAATAGTTAACTAAATGCCGATTTCCTATGTCTCATCGAGGGGCAGACAAGTCAAATCGGTAAATACTGACTTTTCTAAAGCCTTCGATAAACTTAACCACTCATGGCAAAGCTGAGTAAATTTGGCAGTATAAATCCTTTGCGGTCCTGGTTTCGCTCCTATATATCTAATCGACGTCACATAGTTCGTGTTAATGGCGGCTACTCTTCCGAAATATATGCTTGTTCCGGGGTACCACAAGATTCACATATTGGGCCTCTACTATTCAACATTTATATGAACGATGCTATTAATATTTTTAAATTTTGTAAGGTTTTGTTGTTTTCTGATGATGCTAAGGTATTCTCCATTATCGATAGCAACGATTGCGTTTTAAAGTTCCAGAACGATTTGGACAATTTCTCAAGCTGGTGCAATACTAACAAACTAAGTATTAATACCGACAAATGCAATCATATATGTATCAATAAGAAAAAAAAAACATTAGAATGTAACTTTGCTCTCAACGGCATAGTTTTAGACAATGTTTCAAGTATCTGCGATCTAGGAATTACTCTAGAATCGGACCTTATCTTTGGTATCTAGATTAAAAAGGTATGTAATAAGGCGTTAAAAAACCTACTATTTGAACTATTGCACGGATTTTGAACTATTGCAAGTGCGAAGAAGAAGATTTTGTTTTGACATTTATGAATTTGCGGAAATAATCTGTGTTTTGGTTTGACAATAATTTTGTGAATGTGTATTAAGTTCTCAAAATGCAAAATCAAAAAAGAAAACATTATACAACACAAGAAAAAAATCGGTTAGTTGAGCTGGTGCAAAAGTACGTATAAGGAAAAGTGTTTGTATTTTTATATTTAAACATATTATTAATAATATTTCGTATAGGTTAATTTAACGATTATTTTAATTCAAAATGTGTTACCACTTACCGAGTACTTATCCTAATTATTTGTATTTTCTTATTTTATATACTCCTTTTCCTCTCCAGTCTCCACATAATCAATCCCAAATTAATTTTAGACATGCTGGAATACTTGAATGCAAGCGTACTGATGAAAGTTCTGTTGCTCAAAAAGAAAAGGCTTGGAAAGCAATAATGGAAATGTACAATGCTTCGCAACAAAGTGGACCAAGGGATATGCAACAGTTGCGAATGCTGTACAAAAATTTAAAATATTTGGTTCGAAAAGGGGTGGCTAGTTCGAACGTAAGTACGACGGGACGGATAAATGATAGATAATTATCTATTTTTTTTATTATAGAAACACAACTACGAACAAAAACTAAAAAATAAAATAATAAGAAAAGTACCCCTAATAATAGTGTTAATAGAAAAGTACCCCGTTCTGTTGCGAAAAAGTTCAGCTTGTGGAGAGTGGTACAGGGCCAGAAATAAAACGCACAACAGGAATTCCAAGCAAGCAGTATATTGAACCAAAAGCACCGCAGTTTCAACCAATTCTTACAACAAGCAAGCCAAAAATCTAAAAAGTCCAGGTCGACGAACCACAAAGGATCTCTCTGATAATTAGCTTTTACAAGAAGTTAACAACTCGAGCACAAACGAATAAAAAAAGACCGCGTAAGTTATCGACACCGATTAGGAAAAGGAAGCAAGCAACATGAGTTCGCGCAGGACAATCAGGACCTGCTGCTAGCTCAGATGGTTGCCGTACTCGCGGTCCTGCTACAAGCTTGCTCTCCACCAGGTGACTTATTTTCACATGCGTAGAATCCATGGCACCAATTAAATTCGGAAAGCCTGCTAATCGGTAAAATCCTTGTTTAAGTTGCTGCAGTTGGTCTTCATTATGAGGCATGTTAATAAACATATTTTTTTGCCTTGCAATAAGGTGAGAAACTCGTGCAATAATGCGACAAGCTGTAGATTTATGGATTCGGACAGAATCTCCTACAAGCATTTGAAAACTACCAGTCGCATAAAATCTGAGCGTTAATAATAACTGTAATATTCCAGTAATAGATTGATTTCTATTTGTTCGAGGTTCTAGTGCAGCTCCAAAATTATGCATAAACTGCATAACAGTTTCTTTCGAAAATCTGTAGCGACTTTTAAATTCTAATTCGTCATAGAATTCCATGGGATTTGTGCGTTCCCGAAATATCCTAGATCGTCTAGGTCTACGTTGTTGAGGTGCAGGTCTTGCGTCATCTGACGATGATGAATCGGATGTGGAAATGGAAAGAGAGGAATCAGAATTGGACATGGCAAAATATACTAGGAGCAAAAGTAAAACTTATTTCAAATTGTAAAGTAGAGAAAATGTGTTATTTGAACAGATATGTTTATTTTTTGTTTGTACTTACGAAATAAATATAGGTAATTCCAAATAGATTGTATTAACGAACGAAACTACAATTAAACTATATATCAAAATATTTTAAACTGTCATTTTAAATTTTTTGAGACCTCATTTGCCAGGGCTTGATACTTTTGCAAAATAAGACTACTCTTAAGCTTTGATTTTGCTTTATACAACAAAATTTTTGATATAAGAAAAGCTTAAGACATGTCTTGTTCTAATCTATCTTATATTTGTTTATACAACCAAAACAAGCAATAATCTCGACTTGAGACCTTCTTGTTAAACAAGCCTCGTTTATACAATCGGGCATTATAGTTGTGTTTATTCTAAGTTGGCTATTACTTAGTAAGTGCACTATATAGACGATGTTTCATAATGTACCCATAAAATGTAAACCAGATATGCACCTTCAATTAAAAAGTCGTGTTGGAGAACAAAATTATAATAAAAGTTCAACAAAAATTTAGATACATATTATTGTATATTGGTTTTTTTTTTATCATGTTGACACTTTTTTTGTCCAACTCATAAAGTGGATAATCCGTTTTCTCCACTTTATGAAGTATTGTGAAATTACACAATCTGTACATTATAATCATCCACTTCATCAACTGGAAATTTATATTTGTACACTTTGCGAAACATTATCAACGATTCACTAAATGGACATTTACTACTATCCAATTGATGTAGAAAGATTTATTGTACCGACGAGTTAACTCCCAAAAGTTAAAGATGTATTAGATGGTTCTTTGTTTGGTTGTTCGCAATAGTGTGCATTAAGTATTGAATAAAAATTGCCTTTATTGAGAACATTTTTGTGGTAACGTTGAGATTAACTCGCCGGTACAATAACAATTTCTACACTAACTGGATACTAGTAAATGTCCATTTAGTGAATCGTTGATAATGTTTCGCAAAGTGTACAAATATAACTTTCCAGTTGATGAAGTGGATGATTATAATGTACAGATTGTGTAATTTCACAATACTTCATAAAGTGGAGAAAACGGATTATCCACTTTATGAATTGGACAAAAAAAGTGTCCACATGATGAAAAAAAAAAACTTACACAATCTGGTTCCAGTTCATGAAGTGGATACTTTCTTCATGAATAGTACAATTACACTAAGTGGGTGCGACATATACATTAGATACATTAGATATTACTACTATATAATAATATAATAATATAATAATATAATAATATAATAATATAATAATATAATAATATAATAATATAATAATATAATAATATAATAATATAATAATATAATAATATAATAATATTACTGTGCTTTAAGCGGTGATATTACAATAATTGAGTAATTTTGGCACCGCGCAGCGAAACGAGTACTGGCGGAAATTGTACGGAAACTCTTGTATCAAAATGTAGGTAATTGCACACCCTACAACTTTTGCGGAAACAAGTTTTTGATTGTATCTTTAAACAAAAAGTTATGGTATAAAAAACAGTATTTTGTGGTTTTTACATTGAATCGGCTGTGATTTGTTAAATAAACAAAATTGAAGAAGATAACACTCTTACAGACTGACAGAAAATTTTGTTCTTTACAAATTTGATTTTTTAACTATTTTCAAAAAAATGTAAAGTATTTCAGTTATGAGGATAAACTAATTCACCCCTAAGAACCAAAATGGAGACTTATGGCCAAGGGGTTGAAGGTCAAAAACTTGGATTTAGGCTCTTTACTAAACCCCATAATCGCATAGAAAAAATAGTCTTTCTCGGGTTAAATGCATAAGTAAATGTATATATTTACTGAATTAAAACTTCTAGACGAAAAAAGGAAGGGCGCACTTGTCTAAGAACCAAATCCGTAATTGGACCTCCAAGGGTCCATCCTGAAGTAGAATTGGCAGATCATTTCGGAGAAACTTGATGACCGTCTATCAGATTTGGCAATATCAACAATCCAATTAAGCGTTAATTGGCAATCTCGGACCAAACGTTCAGAGAGAAACTATGCTAATATAAATGGTCCAGAACAATTTTGTGAGGATTTTTAAATGCCCAAACGTGCTTCTTATGTAGATTAGTCATCTCATTTTGCGTAAAAATATCTTCATCCGTGTACAAGACACCTTGTCTATAGTTTGGATGCAAATTCTACTATCACGTCCACGTTGAACCAATTAAATAAATGTTTGAAAATGAGGCACGCGTCTATTGGAAAATCGTTTGACATAAATCCGAGTAGCCGCTAACGCGCTTGGACTTGGCTTCTACGTACGATAAAACTACTTCCAGCAACTCAGAGTTACTGCACACAAGTGCAGGATGTGGGCATTCAAATAAAGTCTTAGATTTACAAGCGATTAATAGGCCTCCACTACTTGTACTTTTGATGAGACTTAACTGGATGTTAAACAGAGCTGGATTGATCGACTAAAGCAAATCACTCTTAGTTACTTTCGTTTCTTGTTTTCCATCAATTGGTTTGATTGAAATCGAATGTGGTTTAGCAGCAGTTGAATAAATTTTGGAGTCACTTGAGCTGGATTTGGCTGAAGTGATGCTGGTTTTAGTCTGTCTATGCTAATCACATCGTCCTGTCCGCAACGTTTAACTGTGACGGTCTTCTCATCACGTTTATTTACGTAAGGGCCAGTGTAAGGTTGTTGTAAAGCACCACGGACGGTATCATCGCTGTGAGGAGACGATTACTTGTGAGGCTGTAGATAAATCTTTAAAGACAAACGTTTGCGGACTGGTGTGTTGAGAAGCATGCTGTGGGCGCAACTGATCGATTGTTCGTCTGAGTCTACTTACAAAATCATGAATATCGGTTTGAGTAGCAGTTGGTTGATCGATGAATTCACCAGGCAAACGAAGTGGTTCGCCATAGACTAATTCGGCTGAAGAAGCCTGCAGGTCATCTTTGCATGCAGTTCGTATTCCGAGCAATACTAGTGGCAACGCTTCAGTCCAGGAATCGTTTTTATGGCACATAATGGCGGCCTTGAGTTGGCGATGAAGGCGCTCAATCATTCCATTGGCTTGGGGATGATACGCTGTGATTTTGAACTGTTTGAACCCGATTAAAGATGCAAGAGCACGGAACAAAGAAGCTTCAAATTGTTTGTCTCGGTCGGTGATGACACGCATAGGAGCACCAAAACGAGCAATCCAATCATTGACAAAAGTCTTAACGATAGTCTCAGCGGTGATATCTTCCATCAGCATAACCTCAGACCAACGAGTGAACCGGTTGATTGCAGTAAGACAGTATCGAAAACCGGATGATGATGGTAGAGGTCCAATGATGTCAATGTGTATATGAGCAAATCTGGCTGGAGGAAGTGCAAATGAGCTGAGTGGAGCTCGTACATGGCATGTGACTTTGAAACGCTGGCAAGGTAGGCATAAACGTGCCCAGTTTTGGCAGTTTTTGCGCATACCTGGCTACACAAATCGGTGAGATATTAACTGTAAAGTTTCTCGATCACCAGGATGACTAAGGTTGAAGGTGGCGTTGAATACTTGGCGGCGAAAAGGTTCTGTTAAAAACGGTCTTGGTCGTCGCATGGATATGTCGCAGTATAAGTTGGTATTCCTGCCAGGGACTGGTACCATTTGTAGATCAAGAGCTGAACCTTCGCTTATCAAAGTATGCAACTCTTCGTCATTCTGTTGCGACGTTGCTTAAGCGATATAGTCTAGACATACGGTGACAGCGTCAATTCTGGACAGCGCATCAGCGACTACATTTTCCTTACCGCTTACATGTTAGATGTCGGTTGTGTACCGAGCAATAAGGCCTAGCCATTTCTGCTGGTTGGGAGTGAGCAAATCGCTTTTTTGCTGAAAAGCATATGTGATCGGTTTGTGATCTGTGTAAATGGTGAACGAACGCCCTTCAAGCATGAAATTGAAATAGCGAACTGATTTATAAATTGCGAAGATCTCACGATCATAGAGAAACCATAGCGATTGTTGCTTTTTTGAAAAAAAGGTAATAGGTTACCAGTTGTCGTTAACCAATTGCTGAACTACACCTCCAATTTGCTGTTCAGATGCATCAGTAAAAAGAGCTTGCGGTTGAGAATGGTCTGGGTGAGCAAGCAGAACCAAGCGCGATAATGCGTCCTTACATTGCTGAAATGCCTCAAGTCTTTCAGGAATCATGTCAATAGGATGAGCACCCTTAATTATTGGACCTGCCAGAGCGTCGTCTAGTGCAGCTTGAAGTGAAACTTTTTGACACTGAATGACCCAGGAAAGTAACTTCTGACTGGCCAAAGGCACATTTAGCAGGATTGATGACAATGTCATAGTCTGAGAGCCGTTGGAATAGCAGACGTAGATAATTCTTATGCTCGCTCGAATTTTTTGAAAAAATTAAGACATCATCGATGTGTTAAAACGTTTGCCGCGTTGCGTAGACCGTAAGGCACGTATAAAAATTCAAATAGACCAAAAGGCGTTGTAATGGTCGTTTTTGGACGGTCTTCTAGCGCCATTAGGATTTGCGTAAAAATTTGAACTAGATCGATGACGGAAAATACTGTGCAACCGGTTAAATTGTACGTGAAATCCATAACATTTTTCACAGGATACCGATCAGGAACTGTTCGAGCGTTGAGCGCGCGAAAGTCACCTCACGGACGCTACCTGTGCGTACCATTTCACCAAACTCAAGTTTTGCACCACGCAAACGGTCAGGCGCTAAACTACGTGTACGACAAGCGACGGGTGGTCCTGGAGTTGTTCGTATATGATGTTGTGTAGAGTATTAATTTTTTTGGAGCGCACCAGCTGGACGGGTGATGCCTGGAAAAGTAGCGAGAAGCTGATGGTAGTGCGAATTGCCAAAGACAGTATTGATGTGCTCGCGGTTGCAAAAACGTTTGGTACAAGATACTTTCAACAGCGTAATATTGTCTTTAAGCCTTTTGTTTTGCATATCTAACTATAGATTGTAGTTAGTCAGAAAATCAGCGCCAAGAATGGGTTTTTCGACATCTGCAACGACGAAACGCCAACAAAAATCACGGCGAAGACCTAGATCGAGTTTGATAAAAATTGTACCGTAAGTTGTGATAACAGAATTGTTTGCGGCTGAAAGTTCGTAATCAGCGCCATTGCGGCGTTCTTTTATTATTTTCTTGGAAAAATGGTAAGGTTTGAACCAGAGTCAATTAGATATTGTCGTTTAGAGATGCGGTCTATGACAAAAACGCGATGGTAAAAATGGAGACAATCAGGCGCCGCCTCTAACGCTAGTTGCCTTGCAAGTTTAACGAAAATGAGCAAGTTGTAGTGCATTTTTTAGCGTTGCTGCCAAACTTTCGGTGGTGCCAACATAGTTGCTGATCTGACGATTGTGAATTGCTTCTTTGACTTATATTTCGGCTTCGAGATCTTGGGCGGCTGCTTCGCGAATCATTTACTTTGGTTGATAATTCAGCTACTTGATAAGAAAGTTCTTCGATGCGTTGAGCAATGTCAATGATGTTAATTGAATTTGAATTGGTAGCCGCAGAAACTCGAGGAATTGGCGCAACTTCGTATATTTTGTCGGCTGTTCGGCTGTAGCTGCAACACTATCGAGATTGACGTTTGATTGTGTAACCAAGATAAGTTGAATATGCAGTGGAAGGTGACTCATCCAGCTCGTTCGAGGAAGGGCATCAGGAACATCGTCGGTGCCGGCGAGACTGCGTAGATGTCGAAGAAACTGCGACGGTTTGCGGTCTCCACACTCTTCGTGCATGAATAATTGCCGGACACGCTGCGCTCTCGATTGAGAAAGACGTCGAGTGAGTTCTAATTTTATCAATTAATACCAGTCAATTGCCAGTGGATTGCAAATTATGTCATTTAACTCGGCAGCGTAACGCGGTTCTAACTGAGATACTATGTAATTGTATTTAGTTACCTCCTACGTAATTCCAGAAATTGTAAATTGCGCTTTGGCCTGAGAAAACCACAAGTCGGGCTTGTTTAGCCAAAATGGTGGCAAACGCACTGCGACACGGTAATCAGCACCTGGACCTGGTTGTTGTTGGTTTCGCTGAAGGTTTGGTTGCTGGATTTGTTGTTGTTGATTTTGCAATATCAGATTTTGGGCTTGTAATTGTGCGACTTGATCTCGTAGATCGGCGAGAGCTTGGTCGTCGGCCATGTTTTTTGTTGGTTGAATTGCACCTTATTTAACACGCTAGTTTTTGTTTTTAACACTTTTTAACACGCGTTGGGGTCAGCAATTTAGCGTACGCGGTAAGCAAAACAACGTTTCTATGATATAAGATAGTTTATTGGTAGTTTATTGTTTATTGATAATAATTCACAGCACAAGACAAAAGTGAGTCGATAGTTACGATGCCAGAATGTTCTAGAATATTTTGTTCTTCCTAGTTTTGTCGTCAGGTACCGTAACTCTCTACAGTACCAGGGCGTGTAATTTACCAAGGCTAAATTTACCAGTGGCGTAGCGATCGCCACATATTTACCAAGTATTTCAGGAAGAAAATACAGCAAATCCATTCAGAAATACAGAAAAATGCTCGGAAATACGAAAAGTATTTTTAGAAATACCCAGAAAGTATTTCTATGTAGTAGTATACAGAAATACCCATAATTCAATAAAGATAGGTTGGCTGCCAACCCGAGTATACGCAGGCGGGAATTTAATGCCATTTGAAATCCTGCTCCCACATTACGGGTTTAACCGAGCACCTACCGAACATCTACCCGCGAATACAATACGAATGATGTTTGAATGTATATACGCAAATCGGGAAGATCTTGGTTGTACGACAACTGGGAGCAAGCCGTTTGCGCATAAATGACGAATTTCAGGCCCTCGATCAAGCCAACCTCTCTTTATTGAATCATGGAAATACCTAAAATAATATAATATATGTTTCCAAATATACCCGGAAGCACACTCAATATTTGGAATATACTTTAAACTTAAAATCTTAACTTAAAATGTTAATTTATTTAATGTAATAAACGAATTAAACATCTGAATTAAATGTATGTATTTTATTTGTATCTTGCAATTAAATTATGTTTGTTTACAGTTTTTCTTAATATTTTTATTGTTGTAATTGAAAACTATTGAAAAGAATTGCTAAAAAAAGTTCCAAAATCATTCACCTTATAAATTTGAATTTACCGCCCGTTTTTCGTTCGAATGACAGCAGCGCTTAAGTCAGTCGTTCTGTAACTAATAAAACACATAAGCAGTGAAATTTTAAGTTTAAACATGGCGACCTATGCAATGTATAATGCGTTACCTAATAGTCCAGTTGTCCAATTCAGTAATGGTCCATAAATCTCAACTTCATCAACTTTTATCTAAATTTTTGTTATACAAGTACTTACATTGGTTGTATAATATATCCCTCAAAAACACCTATCGGCGTTAAAGGTAAGTGACGCTATTTAAATGCAATTTCATTGTAAAAAGATCTGATCAGACGCCGCACTGCCCGCTGAACTGCTCGTATCACTGCTCGCGTCACTGCTCGCGGAACTGTGTTATTATATATTTACGGCACCATTTTAACACAATCTCAAAATACATATTTTTATTTTCTATCAAATTTAAGAAATATATTCAAACATTAGCGTCGTTAGCAGCATGTAAAATATTAAATCATTTCAGTTTGGTTAACATCTATCTATAAGTTTATATTTAAAATAAAAACTTAAAATTAAAAAAAAAAAACATAATAATTTCATTTATATTTGCTTTTGCATTTCTGTTGCGAAATATATTTTTTTAATTTAAGAATATACAACAAACATTTCTAAATTATGGTGGTAATAATTCATATTCCATGATCAAATTTTTTTGTTAATTAAATAAATAAGTTTTGTACTATTAAGGGCGCTGTGATTTTCTTCAACAAACAGATGTCTCACGAGTCAGGATTAATTTTGTGGACATAAGACACCAATTTTACGTAAAATTTTGCCCAAAACTTAATACAATTTTAAAGATAAATGTTCAACTTAAGTATTACAATAATTTTGGTATAAATTAACTAAAAGGTGTCGAAAATATAAGCTAATGAAATAACCCTTTTTTCAAAAATAAATTTAACAATGTGCTTCGAAACATTTACCTGACCTTTATACTATATACGATAAATTTAAACAATTCTGAGTAATTAAAATAATTGGTATTTGTTCATAAAACTTTTCTTATGGTTTTTTGTTTTTAATTATTGAACAACCAATACAGCTGATTCACCAAAATATTGAGTTTAGTTTGCCTACTAAGATATAGATGTGACTGCCACATGACACTTCTTAGGGTCACTGTATTATAAGGGAATTTGAGAATTGTCCGCAAAAATTTAAAGAAATTTGCCTGCAACGCAATTTTAGGACAATTTTTGACTACTAGGGCCCGCAAAAAATTTTAGTCTATGAGCAGCGGCCAAACTGTTAATCCGCCTTTGTCGGTGGATCGATCTCTTATCCAAAATAAATACTCTGTTTGAAAATATTGTGCCTGGAGCCATCTTTTGACAAGTCATGTAATTTATTTACTAGTAATGTAAAATATGATTAGACCAGAATTCCCCCCACTACATCCAAGACGCTCTCAATGTTATTTTAATATTATCATTAAATTGTGTCAACATTATGCAGCAAATTTTTATTAATACAGTTTCGAGCAGTGACGCGAGCAGTTCAGCGAGCAGTTAAATAGCCACTTATTGCATTTAAATAGCCACTTATTTAATAGTCACTTACCACTAACGCCGACATGTGTTTTTGAGGGATATCAGTGTTTTTGAAAGGAAGATACTTATATTGATTTGATGCAATGTTATTTTAAATATAATATGGGGATTTTCAAATATTTTCAGATATTTCAATATTCTGAATAAAATTTAATAAAGACCAAACTAATTTAAAACAAAAATCCAAACTTGTAAACATTTGTTGAACTTTGACATATTTGGTTGACATCTGTCACTTCCGGTAGAACTTTTACATTTTTAGTTAACTTTTGACATTTTTATTTCGCTATGTATTGACATCCTTCGATATTTTTAATCTGATAATTTGCATAATTTGCATGATTAAAATTAGTACTATGAACCAAATGTGAATAATATGTAAGCTATTTTAGCGATTAAGAATTAAGGGGGTGATAATAATGCCTAACAATATTGTTGGTTCAACTATTTGTAATTTTTTAAAAAGTTACCACTACACATAAAATGTAAATAAAATCCGAGCAATTATCTTTATTGTCACAAGAATTTCAGTGGAAAGGAAAATTACTAGCAGGAATAAAATTTGAATGAAATCCACGCATTTTGAATGAAATTGGCGCATTAAGGGTTGAAAGGTGAATTATATGTCTGAAACTATGTTTAAACAGTTTGTTTATTTTTTAGTAAACTCACAAGAAACTAAATTTGAATATAATCCAAGGAAATCGAATGGAAAAGGTGCGTAAGGGTTGAGGG
>OY744557.1:2356694-2399030 GCA_963556235.1 Cryptophagus acutangulus | reverse complement strand
GATTTGTATGTTGTTGTATTACCCGATTGATTTTGAACTGACTTATTGATTATAGATGCTCTGAAGAAGCCCACATTGAGGGCGAAACTGTTAGCTGAATGAGTAAACTGTAGTTTCATTTAATTCAAATTTACTGTCCTATTCCGGCCATTTCCTTCCACACAAATCGACTTCAAGGACGCTATTCTCAACTTTAAAAGCAACTATTTTAGTACCGGTTTGATTCAGACCTTTTTATTGATGACGCAATGGAACATATTCAGCGTCCAGACTATACTTTTCGTGCTGTTATAGCTTTATTAAAGACGTAAAATAGATAGAAGTTATTTATTTGATTACGATTTATTTGATTTTAGGTTAGGTAGCACGACAAAAAAGGATAATTATAAGTTCCAAGTCCAAGTTTCTCATTTTTGGTTAGCCGTAGTATGGTGCTGTTCACGATTAATTAATATCAGCTTAAAGATATAATTAACATGTTATATATTGTCAGGTAACTCTTGCTAATCCTGGACAAGGGCGTCCAGGATTTTGTTTTAATTAATAATAATATTTATTTATTTCATTGCCTTTTGGGCATATCACAGTATCGTAACAAAAAAAATACAAAATACAAATTATTCAACTAAACAAAATACTCCAATAAATAAATCAACTAAAATATAATAACAATGCTTTTTCCTCCCATATATTGCCCAAACTATCACCGTCCTTGATTTGCACTTAGCCTCCTCTGCGTTTTCTTGCCCTGATAACCCTTCTCATCCATTCTGCTCCATTCCCTTTTTCATCTAGTATATCTCTCTATTCTCCTTCCTCCTCTCTCATTTGTGCACATTCTCTCATCATATGTTCCATGTTTTCCATACCCTCTCCACACATTCTACACCTTCTTGCATTCATGTCCACCCAGTATCTATTCTCTCTCTCTCCTCATTACCACATCTAAATCTCGCAATCAATTTCTTTTCACTCATTCCCGTATCCATTGCTAGGTACCTCGGCAGCTCCTCCGTTACTAGCATGCCGTACGTCTCGTAACGTTTTTCCCAAGATTTTGCCCTTCTGGGGCAAGGCGATTGGCTTTCGCTTTTTCGCCCGTACACATATAAACAACATTTAACTTTATTCCCCATTTAACTGTACTCCGTTGTGAGAAAAATATTTCACAACGCTCTTGCTCTTCACCGGGATTTGAACCCGGGACCAACAGATTGCGAGTCGGTGTCTGCACCTCACGTCCACTGTGGTCGGCATTTGTACATCCATATTTCTCATATTTATCTCACTTAACACATTCACTCCTTTCTGTCTCATTTTTTCTATCTCTGTCGTTGCATACCCATTCCTTTCATAGTATTTTTGCCTTTCTACTTGTGTTTTTCCTGCTTTCCCTTGTTTTATTTCCTTCCAGCACTCTTGTAGTATTTTGCATTCTCTCCTTTCATCCATATTTTCCTCAAATTTTACCGCTCTCCTTCCCGCTTCTACTTTTATCTTATCTCGCTTTACTTATGTTCTAAATACCCATGCTTCATTTTCCAGCCCGTCCTCCCCTGCAGCTTTGTTCCTCTTTAATCGTTGGACTGCTCTGTGCATATCTTCAGTGGTGATTTCTGTCCCTGCTTGTCCATAGCCTCTGTCTTTCTCTGTGTCTTGTTCTCTTCTTTTTGGGCTGTCCTCTTCCCCATCCAACAACTTCATATAATAGTTTTTCCATTCTCCATTGCAATGCTTTTGTCAACTTTTTTCTTCCGGTTTCGCTCTCCATTTACGTACTTCCATAGTTCTTTCTCGGTCTTAATCTTTCTTATTTCTTCTACTTCCTCCTCTTTTTTTTTCCTTTCTCTTGTGCGCGCATGTTACCTTGTGTTCTCTTCGTGCCTTCCTGTACTCTTCCGCCGATCCAATGTTGTTACGTTATCTTTTCAGCTTTCTTCTTGCCCTCTTTCTGCTCTCCTTACACTCCCTATCCCACCATTTGTTGTTCTTCCCTCCTATTCCGTATGCTTTCTTTTTCCGTATGCTTTCTTTGTTCCAAATCGTCTTCCTCCACATCTCCGTATCTTCTGCCCTTCTATCACTTCTTTCCCAGCTTATTTCTACATCCAGTAGCTGATGATCTTATTCAACTCTGAATTCTTCCATTTCGTTCCATCCTCTTTCATTCACTATCACGTAATCGATGACTGACTCTCCTCCTCTTGCCCGAATGTAGGTAAATTCTCCTTCTTTGTCCTTTTCTACCTTTCCATTCAGCACACCCCAGCCGTTTTCTTCATCTCCATTAGCACCTTTCCCTTCTGGTTAACTGTTTTGTCTTTGGATGTTCGCCCTTCTTCTTCAACCCTTCTTTTTATCTTCTTCCTCTATCGTCCAATCTTTGCATTGAAGTACCTTCCTATTATGACAATATTCTCTTCTGTCTCCTTGACTCGTTTTTCTATCTTCCTTCTTGTTTCCATCATGTCTTGGCTGTATACGGTTAGCATTCTGTACACTTGGTCGTCTGCAATGAATCTTCTTTCCATAATTCTTTTTTTTTTCGGTTTCACCATCATCCCTTATTTCTTCCCATTCTTTCTTCAGCCCGGTAATAATTCCATCTTTCGCTATTCCTTTCTTCTTATTCTTAACTGCATACTGACATTTCCACACATATTCCTCTGGTAATTCTTCTTCCATTTTCTCCCATGCCTTTTTTTCCATCCATGTTTCTATCAGTCCGATTGCATTGAATTCCCTCACGTATTCTCAAAAGTCTTCTGTTTTGTTTGTGAGAAAACAATTCTCAAAAGTCTTCTGTTTTGTTTGTTTCGTTTGTCTTCTTGTTTCCCCTCTGCTTCTCCGGGGTTACTAAAAATTTTCCATTTTTTCTTTTACTTCATTCCATCTCCTCCATATCCCATCCACTTGCATCTTCCTCTAGCCGGCCCTCGCTATTTTTCTTTTTCTCTTTTCATCTTGACCATCCGTGAATTTTTTTCTGCAGCTCTCTCTCTTTCTTGGTCATATCGTGTTCCTCAAAAATTTTGGCCTACTTCTCTGCCCCTCAATTTTTTTTTTCCATTACTCGTTTCTTCTCTTCTCAGCTTTCGATTTTGGCCACTATTGTGTCCCGCAGTCCGATCGTGTACGCTTCCTCGATTGGTATGTCTATGTTCCATTCATTCTTCATCCACTTCTGCACTTCTTCCCTCACGTATTCTTTCCTAACTTTTAGTCCATTTATGACAATGTTGTTCCTCCGTTCCTTCTTTTCTTCTTTTTCCATTTTTGTCTCCATATCTTCCACCTTTTCTCTTAATTGTTTATTTTCTTCTTTCCATTTCTTTTCCGAATCTTCCATTTTCTGTTTCATCCTCATGTTATCGTTTTTAATTTCTTCTATCTATTTCTCCACGTTCTTCATTCACACATTCATAGTTTCAATTCCATTCATGCATACCGTTATCTTATTTCTTTTTCACGCGACTTGTTTCTTTCCGCTCTTTCTCTTCCACAATCTCCTCTTCCTGGCTAACTTCTCTCTTCCTTTTTATGTATTCATCTTCTTCTTCTTCTTGGTCTCTTTTTTCTATTTAATCTTCTTCCATACGATACATTTTCATTCCCAGTACGTCTTCTCTACACTTAGCACCAACCTTGTATTGTTGGTTGCAGCTCCTTTCTTTTGCTTTGTCACACAACTTGCGGAATTTGCTGTTGTTGTGAATTTGCTTACCCCCAATAAAAAACATTGTAATGTTTCTAGATTTCTTATCTGAGGAAACTTGGGAAGTTACCGCAAGATAATGTAAATAAGAAATGAGACTTTTTTCTTACTATATACAAACGGCATTTTGACTTGTATTTCCCTTTAAAGTGTCGTATGGTTTCTGACCGAAAATCGGATCCTCTACCAAATTCGCCTGAAGTTGCCGAGGTGAAACGCAGATTAGATATTACTTTTACAATAAGTCAAGTTAGGTCTACGTTTCACGAAAGATATTTACAATTCAAAAAAGAATCTAATAAGACTCTTGTCAAGACATAAAGTTTGAAACTGAAAAACGAATAAAATTTTCTGAAAATAAAAGCCGAACTATGTACAGCAAAGCCAAAAAGAAAAGTAACTTAAAAAAAAACGTTAAACAACAGTTTGGTTTCAGTGATAATCCAGAAGAATTAGTTAATAAATTTAATTTTCTTTTTGTCAATGAAGCATCTCAATATCAAAAAGTTTTGCAAGAGCAAACTTATCATTCTACTGCAAATGAACCCAATAGTTCGTTATTTCATTGTAGCATTACTGAACAAGAATTATTAAATAAAGCCATGCAAATGAAATCAAAAGATAGTTTTGGATATAATGGGATTCCAAGTCACATTCTTAAGAAAAGGGTAAGTAACATTACTTCACCACTGCAATGTATTTTTAATAACTTTTTTGAATTTGGAGTGTTTCCTAATTCATTAAAGCAAGCTACAGTTAAACCGGAGGAGTACACCAAGGAGTACACCAAGACCTTAAAAACTATAGGCTTATTGGCTTACTGACAAGTTTCTCAAAATTTCTAGAAAAAGTAATGTTCAAAAGAATTTAAATTTTTTTTAACAAATTTAATTTGTTTAATCCGAGACAACATGGATTTTTAAAGAATAAGGGTATTAATACGGCTATATTTGTTTGAGTTTACTCAGTCCATTCTAGACGCTATGGAAAAGGGAGATATTCCTTGTGGGATTTTCCTGTATCTTAAGATGGCTTTTGATTGTGTGAACGCATATATTCTTTTAGAAAAACTCCAAAAATCCAAAAATACGAACTGCGCGGAAATGTAATGGCTTGGTTCTGGAGTTATATTGAGGAGCAAACCCAGACAGTTATTTTGGAAAAAGATATGAAAACGTATTTGTTTAATGTTCGGAAAATCCTGTCTGGTATACCCCAGGGTAGCATACTTGGACCACTGCTTTTCGTCATATATATTAATGACTTTCCGAATGTACTTTCGGACTGTAAATATTTTCTGGTTAACTATGCAGACGATACCAATTATTTACTAAAGACTTCTTATATGCCTTCCATGCAGAATGATTTTGAACTATAACTTAGCCATATAGAGCAGTGGCTTATTTCTAACAAGCTTATTTTAAATGTTACAAAAACCAACTGCGTTATTTTCAAAACAACACATACACACTTCAATTTTCCTCAATAATTTCTCTATAATAATAACTTAAATTTGGACATTAACAACTTAACTAAATGTCTTGATATACATGCTGATTGTAATTTACGCTGGCATAACCATATAAATTTTTTAAATCCACTATTAAATTCAATTATATACTGCTTTTGGGTTTTACAGGATTCTTTAAATTTAAAATCTTTTCAAATACTATACTTTGCCAACTTTCAATCGTTATTAACATTTGATGTAACTTTCTGGGGAAACTGTGCCCAAATCCCCAGCACCTTTAGTCTGCAGAAAATCATACTAAGAATTATGCTAAATTTGTCATACAAAGAATCTCGTAGAGGTCAATTTAAAAAGAATAAAAATTTTACAATAAGGGGGCGAAACCGCTAAATATATAACCGCTCTGGTAGCTAGCGAATCTACAGGAAAAACTGGCGGAAACGAATGTGTCCTTGCGATTTTCGGGTATACACAACAAACCTAAATTACTAGCAAGCCTTACTAGTTAGTCCGCTAGTAAGGTCAGTCACTGAGAAGTAGGGCTACAACAAAAAACAATCTTATTTGATGCAACCATAGATACTTTGGGTTGGATGACTCATCTCTGAGTGTTGGCACTGCGAGACACGAAGGGTTCCCTGGTTTTACCTCGGTTTTTGCTGTCGCTCTATAATTGACTCTATTTTTTAATTCATGCTAAAACATAGTATACAGGAAAAGAAATTACCGCTCCAGCTAGTGATCAAGATTTATAAATATGCAATCGATATAAATTGTTAAACATATTTTTATACTATAAATTATAATATAAAATTAATATCATACAACTTGACTAAATAAAATAAATTGTGTTTTTTTCAGATCTTTGAGAACGTGTTTTTTTAAATTGATTATGCCTGAATTTATGACCAAAGTTTAATTATTTTGGTGTTTTGTTCTTTTAAATGCATATTATGGTTTTGTGCAATGTGATATTTGCTAATTTTCATAAAAACATTAATTAATTTATTGCCGAAATTGTATCATTTTGGTAATGCGTTCGATCCATTCATTTAATAAATAGCAATTTTGAATTAAACGTAAATGCTATTTTAGATTGCAATAAAATTGTATTTGTGTTTGGTTTGTTAGTTCTTAAAAGAAATGAACTTGCGACTTTTTATATATTATAATTAATATATTTAATGTATTCATAATAATTCATTAATTACATTATCATATTTAATATAATAAATTGGTGCAACTTTTCAGATGAACAAAGAAAAAGAAATTATAAATTTTTGACAAGTTGCTTTGCAATCAGCAATTCAATTACATATTTATGTAAAAATGTATTTTTATTTTTTGCGAGCTACCAATGAAAAGGGTGATAGCAAGTACAATTTGAATACCGGTTTGTGACTGCCAGACTGGGTATAAGTCACTATATGGTTTCTTTACATCCCGAAAAAATATTTTTTTCTCGATTTTTGAATCATGAAACTCAAAGCATGAAAATTGTTTTGGTAAATGCACAAATAGCACAGAGCTAGACAAAAAAAATGTTAAATGTGTTTCTAGTATGGTGCCAGCTAATGGTGCCAAAGTCGCTTAAAAATCGATTCTGTGGGCCTTTTAAAACAACAAGCTGAAATTTTCAGAAATAAATGCTTACGCCCCAAATACAATACATCTCAATTCGTCAAGCAATCGCCCTGTGTAAAACGGCACAAATTAAAAATTTCGATTTTTTTGTATGAGGTAATAGGTCATTGGCAATACAATTTTTTTGATCAACTTTCATAATTGCATCTGTGACCATTTAGCCACAAAAAAATTAAGCGTTTTTCAAAATACATTGCAGGACTATCTTCATCACAAATTAAAACGCCAATATCTCCAATCGAATACACGTAAAATTCATCAAGTTTTCTTGCTTTTTCTCGTTTCTCAACGAATATATCGAATTATAGGTTATAACTCAAAAATGCTTTTTGGTTAAGTTGTTGCCCTATTATTTGTGATTCATACAGTACTATTATTATATTTTATCAATCATAATAAACAAGAAATAAAAATAAATGTAAGTTGGTGTAAAAATGCTGAAACTCCCGCTGCTTGACTGCCAGAGCTTCGATCCTCGTCTCCGTCCCCGATGTACGTCTCTCCGATCCACATCTTCGACTTCTACAATTATGTACAAACAAACAACTTCAAGTACGTCGCAGATTCAAGAAGATTTCACAGAAAACAAAGTTTTAAATGAACTCAAAAATAGCGTTACTGTATCATTATTGGGCGTTTGTTTATTACAAGAATATTTGAATTTCGAGGCACTATAATATAGGAGAAATGTACTGCGGGGACAGTGACGCGGATCGATTCTCTGACAGTCAAGGAGCGAGAGCTAGATTTTGCCATTTACATTTATCACCAACTTACATTTACTTTTATTTCTTGTGTATTAGATTGACTTGACATTTTATTTTTAATTTATCATTAGATTGACAACATTTTTGAGTTATAACCTATAATTCGATATATTCGTTGAGAAACGACAAAAAGCAAGAAAATGTGATCAATTTTACGTGTGTTCGAACGGAGATATTGGCGTTTTAATTTGTGATGAAGATAGGCCTGCAATGCTTTTTGAAAAACGCTTAATTTTTTGTGGTTAATGGTCACAGATGCAATTATGAAAGTTGATCAAAAAAATAGTATTGCCAATTTGCCCTCATAACAAAAAATCGAAATTTTTAATTAGTGCCTTTTTGCAGAGGACGATTTTCAGCTTTTTGTTTTAAAAGGCCCACATTTAGGCGAGGCGGGCTCTACTATTCAAAGTGCGCCGGTGAAAATTATTTTATTACCGAAGCCATATTTTGGTTTTATAATTCAAAAACGCACAAGAATATCCGTTTAAGATTGAAATTTCAAGATTCCAATGCATATTTTATTTTTTTATTATGATCTTTTAAGGTTTATTTTTGCTTGTTTATTTCGCTTATTATAAGGCTTATTTTCGCATCGCAAGGACTTTAAGGCTGCGTTAAAAATGGGCTTAGCCACGCTTAGCAAAGAGCTGAGCAAAATGAAAATAACACGAATACCATACATATCTACATTTTGTCTTTAAAAGACTCGCATAGCTGATTTTTTCGATTTGATTTTTTAGAGCAAAATTCAATATAGTAGATGACAGCGTTAATTAGTTATTAAGATTTAACAGTATTTATTTTAGTTCTATGATCTGATCATAGATAGCCAAAATTAAGTCAAAACACTGTTAACATGTTTGTAACATATTAATGTGGTACTATATATAATGAAACTTTATCTTACAAAATAAAAAAAAATAATTTATCAGAATTTTCAAAAAACGAAATAAAAATTTTACTGGTATTCGTGTGTAACACTCTAAAGCTCAGCTCTCAGCTAAGACCATTTTTAACGCAGCCTCAAGTCCCTGGAATATTTGACGTTCACTTTTGCAAATTTTAGAAATGAACAAACGCGTTTTTCGCAATTTTTTCATATTGATTAAAAATACAAACTACGAATATAAATATTAAACTTTTCCATTTTATTCTAAGAAATTAGATACTCGGTACTAATAATTCGGTAATATCTATGTTCCGATTCAGATGGCAATTAATTTACATACTTTAGTTACTTATTTATTAAAATAAAACTTTAGTATATATTCATAGTTTATGAATCAATATTAGTATTACGAAGAAAAATTGTCAATAAGCCGTTTGTTTATTTTTTATTTTTATAAAGAAAAAAATATAAGAAGAAATAAATAAATAAAAACTAACAGTGAACCGTAACCCAATTCCGGCTGTGCGAAAACAAACAGAAATCAACCTTAAACGATTACTGTAAGGTGCTCTGAATAAAATATATTAAAAACTACAGATTCACGGTAATAAAAGAAATAAAAAATGATTTAGAATCTTGAAACTTCAATCTTAAACTGGTATTATTGTGTATTTTTTAATAAAATTGGCAATAACGGAAGTAGAATGGTGTAAAAGAAAAGTATTGCTTTGGCAATAAGGTACTGTTCTCTACGGTTCAGAGCACGAACGGCCAGGCGCTCAAAAATGTATCTGCAAAAATTCGCAGACGCCAATTTATTAAAACTTGATTATTTATAATAATAAATATGATTTTGCTTATCTAAATTCACTGCAAATTTCGCGACATCTGTTAAAGAATAGATGGACCAAGATCTGACTCATTTGCCACGTGTTTTAGCCGAGAACATTACGAAAGATCGAGAGGTGGGGAAAATTCTCAAAAACTGGTAAAGCAGTTTGCGGTCATTATTTAAGTAAAATATGAATAAAAAACCAATTAAGTAAAATATGAATAAAAAAACCTCGCTTAAATATTAAACACTCGCTTCCTAATTAGCGGAAAAAAATAAAAACAAATTCTGTCCATTTGTTGCTTCATCTGTTCTCTCTCTAAATCTACCATTAGATATTTTCTAAGATAATTAATAGTGTCTGAAACTGCTTTTCCGCGTTAAAATCCCTGAGGTGCTAAGCAACATTTTACGCATAAATTTGCACAGAAATTTCGTGCCCTTAACTTCTCTGTATGATTTTGAATGTCTTAAATTTCTATTTAAAAACAAAGACAATTTTGCAGATTACCTTATCTATCCAAAACACTCATTAACGCTAACTAAAAAAAAAAACCATCTACCTGAACATATAAAAACTATTACAAAATATGCTAACTTTAGGCGTGAGGTTCGTCCTTGTGGATATGAAACCATTCGATACCTAATGATTTCTTAAAAATTTCTTAAGAATTCTTAAAAATAAAAATAAACTACCAAGTTTTCTTACGGCGCTGTAGTGAGTAGTTTTACAGTTTAATCTGTTACTTTGTGGTCGTATTTCTTGTCTAGTATATAAGATTTCATAATATGTATTATAACTTATACGTTTATCCTATTTATTAATACGGTCATTATCTGCTCATATGAGCCATTGTCAGATTTTCTTAAGTACAGAGTTTTTATAGTGTTTTAAAGCTTACATTGATATTTTATCAATATTTGTTGACAATGATCGAGTATTTTGTTTGTAAAAAGTTTTTACGGGATGGTGAAGTGTACAATGCAATATCCAGAGCAGTGCAAACTCTGATCCAAAATAGTATTGCAAGACAAGATATGGAAAACAAACAATTTCATTAAAATCACGTGCTCGGGGTGGTACTTCATAAAATTTGTTATCTATTTATTTATTATATGATATCGGGTTGATGGACCCAATAGAATAAACATAATAACAACATTAATTTACATTAGTTTCGAAGTTAAATTATTATTACATATAGTTGCATAAAAAAAGTATTTAATTTGAGAAATACAGTGAAAAACAAAATAAGTCTATTCAAGATACATATGTTATATTAAGTAATTAAATATATTTAAATTTGTTTTTCAGTGTATTTAAACTAATTTGAAAAAAATCGTCGAATTAAACATATCCAAAAACGATTTCCAATTTTTGACATCCCCCGAGAATTTGGGCAGTTCAAATCGCGGCAATTTAACATGACTAGTAGAGGCATTGGTGAGTGGAGGATCGACAGGAGTATTTTCAAATAAATCAAAATAAATGGCTTTCGTGGTGTAATACTCTTTCTGGAACGCTTCGCGAAAAGCGGTTTGTGCCTGCAGGTCAGCACCATTTTGCGTACAAAGTATACCCAAGACAATTACATGCTGAGTATTAAAGTTCTCAAATACCGTTCAAGATTCAAGTAACGAGTTTATAACTCAATATATAGAGAATCAAACGGTTCATCCTTCAAATGAGCTTGGTGTGCGATATTCTTAACTTCATGAACTTGGTCTATAATATCTTGCCGATAAGCCAAAGCTTGTTTTAATTTAGCCGCAGCCATAATAAACAGAATATGCGAAAGAACCAACAATTATGTTTTAAAAATAGGCGAGTAGGAAAATTTATCAATGAAGGAAGATAGAAGATATTTGTGACAAGAAAGTGAACAGTGCGAGTATGAACAGGAAGAAGAAGTTACAAAGAATAAAAAAGGAATGCGACAAAAAACGTCAGAGGTTTTTACAGCGGAATACTGAAAGTCACCAATTTTAACGCAAAATTAAAGCACCAATTTGTTTAAATTGGGAGAATTAGAGGTTCAAAACTATAGAGTTGCGGGTGCGGAATAATCCGGCTCGAAGGATTAAAATGTTAAAAGCGCAAGCTTCTATAATTTTCGTTCTTCTTCTTGATTATAATGAAACATAGCCGTTTACATAGCCGTTTCTTTAAGGGTCTATCATTCGATGGTCCGCAACCAACATTGCATCAAATTTGTAATAATTTGCTTCAATTTTAAACTATCACAACTTTTATATCAATAATATTGACGTAGAAGTTTATACATTTTCTTAAAGTAAAGTTATTTACAATTGTAAAATGATATTATGTACCCCCATAATTAATTTGATTGTCTTGAATTTAATTTAATTGTGGAGACTCATTAATTTTAAATTTTTACGTATTTCATTGTTATTTGTACACGTATTTTAAAGTTTTATATCTTAAAATGTTCAGAATTAGATTTCCAAAACGAACATTATTGAATATATATAAAAAAAAAATTGTACTATAAATTACATTAATTAGAATTTTTGAATGACAATTTTACATAATATTAAAAAAAAATATTGAAATTTTTCAATAATTGTTATGAAGAGGATGTATTTGCGCATCCGTTGACATTTTAGTTATCAAAATCGGTTTAATATTTAATCATTAATAGGGGTTTAAAGAAAGTATTGTTTTTAGTTACACACATTTCGACCCAGGTGTCGCGTCGATTTATAAGAAAATGCGCCGTCCTATTTGGGCGGAGTCAAATTCAAATTCAAATTCAAAAAATCAGATATTTGTGAAATCATGCAAATATTTGTTGCTGTTTTGACAATTAAATATTTTTATTCTTATAATGCTTTGTATTTGTATTATATTGATATTGCTATTTGACACAAGTACATATATAATGCAAGTACGGAAAGACAAATCTCGAAGCTTCATGCGGTCTCTGTCATCTCTCTCTCTCTTACATATTTGGGCCCATGAATTAAAGAGAGCTAAACGACTGTTTATGTATTTGAACTCAAATACTTACACAATTTTTTTGGATGTTTATAGATATTTTGGGTTTGGCATTATTTGACTTGTGTCTAAGATACTTTTTACATATTGTGTATTTTATTGTTTCGGTCGGTTTTCTTAATCGGTTAATTCTTTAGAGAAAAATTGAGAGAACGCGACCCGTATTATGGAGAGGCTACCGTTTTGCGTCTCTATGGATAATTTTTTTTTTTATTTATTTTCGATTATTGTAAATGTTTTTTTTTATTTCAATGCATTTTTAATTTAATTCAAAAATTAAATTAAATATAAACGTATTTATTTTTTTAAAATTATATATAAATTATTTCGAAATAATTTTTTTTGCTAATTTCTACAAAATTTATTTTGAATTTATAATCAAAAGGTTTCAAAAGATGATTTTAAAAATTTGCTAATTTTTTAGAAAACGCGCTTCTGTCTATCGCAGCATGAATACTAAAGTCACTAGCCTCCAAATAAGATACGTTTTTATCTCACATCTCTTTTTATTTTCTTAGTTAAAAAGAGAAGAGTGATAAAAACACTTTTTGTTTGGAGGCTAATGTGACGTATACTCGTATACATGCTGCGGTAAAAAGAAGCGAGTTTTCTGAAAATATATATAAAAGTATCACAAACTTCAGAACAAACTTCTAAAATCTTTATAACAAAAATTACTGCAATTTTTTCAAAAAACTTTCATACATATATTAATTGTATTTATTTACATTTCATTATACATTTTAAACAAATTCTACATTTGCAGTAAATGTGTGTAATAGAAGAGGAAGAAGGCGATGATTTGTACCAAAATTAATAAAAATAATTTTATAAAGTACCATTTAATAATTAAATTTTACTTATTTTATTATTTATAGTAAATTTTAAGTATTGTGTTAATTAATAAATATTAAAAAAAAATGTTAAATTAATTACAAATAAAATTTTTTAAGTTATATGTAG
The DNA here is from genome assembly GCA_963556235.1 of Cryptophagus acutangulus. NCBI lineage: Eukaryota > Metazoa > Arthropoda > Insecta > Coleoptera > Cryptophagidae > Cryptophagus > Cryptophagus acutangulus. The sequence goes on along the minus strand of OY744557.1, from coordinate 2,385,727 downwards.
TTTTAAATGCGAGAGTAGCTCGCCAAACAAATTGATCTTTTTTATCGGATACGAATTCGTTTTTTTTACTTTTGGGCCAGCGAACAATTTTAATTTGAACCCATGCTAAACAGTTTGCATGTTTGTAGTTTTCCCCTACTAATATCAATTTCTCGCTACTACGCTCAGAGTGGGGAATATTCGGACTGCCTTCTTTTCGTCTGACTTCTATCTTCCGCTTGCCCCCCAAAAAATTCTACCGCGGATTAACCGTAACTATCAAGCCTTAAGACGAGCGTTGGGTTACGCCCATTTAGAACAAGTGGGTAAAGAAGATGGTTGTCCGGAGCTACTTCAAATGATTTCTTCTAGAATGCGCTGTGTACACATTTATTTTTATAAAAGCGGTTTCTGTTGAGGAAAATTAATTAACCCAAAGAAATCTGCCTTCTAACATTTTCAGCATATTACAATCGCAACAAAAAATACATATATGCTTCTGCATAATAATAGTACATCTCTATTTTTTGTTTTATACTTAATCGAAAAAGGATAGAGTTACACTCGTCACTCAGTGTGCCTAGGTGCACAAACACAATATTGTACGGTATTATATTGATTAGGAGCCATCTGTGATTAGCTAACCGAACTAAACGGCATTTAACGTGGCACTAAATGTCATTTAAAATTTTTACAGTTTGCACCATTTCACATTTGATTCATACTTTTTAGTCAAATTACTGCAAAATATGCTTTGAACTTTTAGAGATAGATTTTGACATACTTGTTTGGGCTTCTGTTAACACGAGTTGTGAAAAATCAATAGAAAAAATTTTAAACTTCAAAATTTAATAAATAATTAACCAAGGCACAATTTGATAAACATAATAATACATTAGCTTGGGTTGTTAATTGTTTTTTGAAAAATATATTGTAATTCATAACTTTTTACGTGTTTTAGCTAAAAAGTATGAAATAAAATTGTAATGTAGCGACATCTAGTTAGCGTTGCTTTCCGACCGCCCCACTTAATAGAAACGATGATCTATAGGTCGTACAGGTCACGCGAGTACCAGTAAAAATGTACAAAAAAACACCAAATTTGTCTATAACGCGAAATGTACAGTTTAAACTAGAATAATACACAAGTTTCCCAAATAAAAATAATATTACATATAAAAATACAATACAAACTGAGCAGGGATTAAACACTGTTTTCAAACTTAAAATTCCACAGGAAGATATAAGTTATGACAAACTTAGAACATTTTTAAATCTGCCGTTATTACTAAAACAACGTTCAAATGCTGATATCATTGCCGTTTACAAGATTGTAAATAATAGTATCAGTAGCTCGGGTTTAATGCGTTCAATTGACTTTCATGTTTTATCAAGAAATCTTAGAGAAATACATACTTTTTCTCTACATTTTCATAGAACATTATATGGCAAGAACTGTGCAATTAGTAGAATGCTGCGCCACGCTGATGTTGTGTCTCATGAAATCGATTTTTTTCAAATTAGTTTAAATACACTAAAAAACAAACTTAAATATATTTAATTACTTAATATAACATATGTATCTTGAATACACTTATTTTGTTTTTCACTGTATTTCTCAAATTAAATACTTTTTTATGCAACTATATGTAATAATAATTTAACTTCGAAACTAATGTAAATTAATGTTGTTATTATGTTTATTCTATTATGGGTCCATCAACCCGATATCATATAATGAATAAATAAATAAATAGATAACAAATTTTATGAAGTACCACCCCGAGCACGTGATTTTAATGAAGTTGTTTGTTTTCCATATCTTGTCTTGCAATACTGTTTTGGATCAGAGTTTGCACTGCTCTGGATATTGCATTGTACACTTCACCATTCCGTAAAAACTTTTTACAAACAAAATACTCGATCATTGTCAACAAATATTGATAAAATATCAATGTAAGAGTTAAAACACTATAAAAACTCTGTACTTAAGAAAATCTGACAATGGCTCATATGAGCAGATAATGACCGTATTAATAAATAGAATAAACTTATAAGTTATAATACATATTATGAAATCTTATATACTAGACACGAAATACGACCACAAAGTAACAGATTAAACTATAAAACTACTCACTACAGCGCCGTAAGAAAACTTGGTAGTTTATTTTTATTTTTAAGAAGTACTCATTAGGTATCGAATGGTTTCATATCCACAAGGACGGACCTCACGCCTAAAGTTAGCATATTTTGTAATAGTTTTCATATGTTCAGGTAGATGGTTTTTTTTTTCAGTTAGCGTTAATGAGTGTTTTGGATAGATAAGGTAATCTGCAAAATTGTCTTTGTTTTTAAATAGAAATTTAAGACATTCAAAATCATACAGAGAAGTTAAGGGCACGAAATTTCTGTGCAAATTTATGCGTGAAATGTTGCTTAGCACCTCAGGGATTTTAACGCGGAAAAGCAGTTTCAGACACTATTAATTATCTTAGAAAATATCTAATGGTAGATTTAGAGAGAGAACGGATGAAGCAACAAATGGACAGAATTTGTTTTATTTTTTTCCGCTAATTAGGAAGCGAGTGTTTAATATTTAAGCGAGGTTTTTTATTCATATTTTACTTAATTGGTTTTTTATTCATATTTTACTTAAATAATGACCGCAAACTGCTTTACCAGTTTTTGAGAATTTTCCCCACCTCTCGATCTTTCGTAATGTTCTCGGCTAAAACACGTGGCAAATGAGTCAGATCTTGGTCCATCTATTCTTTAACAGATGACGCGAAATTTGCAGTGAATTTAGATAAGCAAAATCATATTTATTATTATAAATAATCAAGTTTTAATAAATTGGCGTCTGCGAATTTTTGCAGATACATTTTTGAGCGCCTGGCCGTTCGTGCTCTGAACCGTAGAGAACAGTACCTTATTGCCAAAGCAATACTTTTCTTTTACACCGTTCTACTTCCGTTATTGCCAATTTTATTAAAAAATACACAATAATACCAGTTTAAGATTGAAGTTTCAAGATTCTAAATCATTTTTTATTTTTTTTATTACCGTGAATCTGTAGTTTTTAATATATTTTATTCAGAGCACCTTACAGAATCGTTTAAGGTTGATTTCTGTTTGTTTTCGCACAGCCGGAATTGGGTTACGGTTCACTGTTAGTTTTTATTTATTTATTTCTTCTTATATTTTTTTCTTTATAAAAATAAAAAATAAACAAACGGCTTATTGACAATTTTTCTTCGTAATACTAATATTGATTCATAAACTATGAATATATACTAAAGTTTTATTTTAATAAATGAGTAACTCAATATGTAAATTAATTGCCATCTGAATCGGAACATAGATATTACCGAATTATTAGTACCGAGTATCTAATTTCTTAGAATAAAATGGAAAAGTTTAGTATTTATATTCGTAGTTTGTATTTTTAATCAATATGAAAAAATTGCAAAAAACGCGTTTGTTCATTTCTAAAATTTGCAACAGTGAATGTCAAACATTCCAGGGACTTGAGGCTGCGTTAAAAAATCGAATCGAAAAAATCAGCTATGCGAAGCTTTTAAAGACAAAATGTAGATATGTATGGTATTCGTGTTATTCTCATTTTGCTCAGCTCTTTGCTAAGCGTGGCTAAGCCCATTTTTAACGCAGCCTTAAAGTCCTTGCGATGCGAAAATAAGCCTTATAATAAGCGAAATAAACAAGCAAAAATAAACCTTAAAAGATCATAATAAAAAAATTAAATATGCATTGGAATCTTGAAATTTCAATCTTAAACGGATATTCTTGTGCGTTTTTGAATTATAAAACAAAAATATGGCTTCGGTAATAAAATAATTTTCACCGGCGCACTTTGAATAGTAGAGCCAACCTCGCCTAAATGTGTCACCCTGTGGGCCTTTTAAAACAAAAAGCTGAAATTTTCAGAATTGAAAGCTTATGCCCCAAAAATAATACATCTCAATCCGTCAAGCAATCGTCCTGTGCAAAAAGGCACTAATTAAAAATTTCGATTTTTTGTTATGAGGGCAAATTGCCAATACTATTTTTTTGATCAACTTTTATAATTGCATCTGTGACCATTAACCACAAAAAATTAAACGTTTTTCAAAAAGCCTTGAAGGCCTATCTTCATCACAAATTAAAACGCCAATATGGGAAAAAAATGGGAAAACCAAATGTAAATCATTAAGAATTGTATAATAAGAATTGAGGAATTGTAAATGTAACTGTAAATTGGAAGTAATTATAATATATATTCACGTAATGAAAGCAGTCGACACGTTCCGACATATATATGAAGAATTTAAAGTTTTTAATAGGAATTTAGGGAAAGATTCTCACGACAGACAATCTGATTTAAAAGTTACAAACAAGAAACTTAAAACAGTAGATAAAATAAGCATAGAATATAATTTAGAAAAAACTAAGTTCAACGAAGAACAACATGATGCCGATACAATAAAGCAACTGAAACTTTATGTTGGAGCAATTAATAAGCAGATAGAAGAGATTAGTATAATTCTTCAAAGTAGATTAGAGAAAGGTAAAGAAAAGTGTGAGGAAGCAACCGACATTAACAAAATGGCAGAAAAATTTGATTTGAAAACTGCTTCTACCTTATTGCCAGTCATGAACGGGTTAGAAGATACTACTAAACAATTAATCGATGCTATTGAATTATACGATTCTATGTTAGACTCACCGGGTAAAGTATTCCTAATTACTTATGTCTTGAAAACCCGATTATTTCAAAGCGCGAAATTGCGATTAAATAATACTTACAATAATAGTAAGAAATTAGTAACCGATTTGAGGAAACATTTGATTACTGTAAAATCAGCAGCAGCCTTATCAGTCAAATTGATTAATTTAAAACAAAATACAAAATCAGTGGACGATTTTGGAAAAAGCATTGAGGAAATGCTAGTCAATTTGACTATTTCGCAATCAGGTGAAGACGCGGCAGCTCTTCCAATTTTACGAGGTGTTAATGAAAAAATCGCAATGAACACTTTTGCAAACGGATTGCATAATCACGAGTTGAGAACAATTGTCAAAGCTAGAAATTACGCGCAACTTAGCGAGGCAATATGTGGCGCGAAAGAAGAAGAAACACACAGAGATTTTCAACCAATTTATCACGTGCGGGGACAGAATAATTTTAGATGAGGTTACGGAAATAAAAATTTTTGAAATTCAAATAGAAATTACTCAAATGCATACAAAAGTTATAACAATTATTCAAATAACGGTTATAATTCAAATTCGAATCCGAATAATTACAGAAACTCTAAATATCAAATCAGCAAAAATCCCAGTAAATATTTAATACTTCTATAGGTAGTTATAATAATAGAAATTTTAACAACACGCGCGGGAATTACTCAAATAGTCAAAGTGAGAAAGAGTGTTATGCAAACGGAGATCAAAACTGAGAAATAAACGTAAATGAAGTAAAAGACTCATCGTCTCCTCAAAACGGTCACGGGCAGTTTTTTTGGAACTTCTAGCCAAGTCAGTCATAATGCAGTTGTTTTAAATTTAAATGGCTTAAACTTTATTAAAGTTAAGCACGATGAACAGATTTAGTACTTTTAGTAGATACTGGTGCATCTGCCAGCATAATTTTTAAACATAAAATAAGTAAAAATCAAACAATAAACAACAGAATAAAAATAAAAATAAACGAAATAAGTGGGTCAACAGTCTCACAAGGTTCAACTAGTATACTATTACAAATAAACAATGTGAACATTACTCAGGAATTTTTAATAATAGACAAAAATGAAAGTGATATGGACGATATAATCGGATCAGATATCTGTTTAAAGTACACGGCACTCATTGATTTTCAAAATTTTAATTTTAGTTTTTGGCAAAACAATACAAAAATTTCAATCCCAATGTTCTCGAAATTTGATTTGTATACGGCTATTCCTGCAAAGTGTGAAATAATTAAGTATTTCAAAATTCAAAATAAAAGAGATTGCGTTGTTTTAACAGACGAAATCTGCGAAGGAGTTTTTGTAGCAATAGTTCGGGCTAATAATTTTGATAATATACCGGTTCAAATCCTTAATACAAGAGACAAGGAAACTAAAATCAAAAATTTTGAACCCAAATATGAAATTTTAGATAATTACGAATTATGTAAATCAGCGAAAAACAGTAATCTTTTGGTAAATCGAGTAGACGAATTGTTAAAATTAGTAAATACAGAGCATTTTAGCAAGGAAGACGCTCATTCTTTCCAAATAATATGTGCAAAATATGCAGATGTGTTTCATCTAGAAAACGATCAGTTAACCGTCACAAATACACAAAGCATACAATTACAAAAAGATGCAACGTCAGTTTACGTTAAGCCGTATAGATTACCTCACGCACAAAAAGAAGAAATTGATCAACAAATAACTAAAATGCTAAACGACGAGATTATAGAAGAAGCGAGATCTAAATGGTCGGCTCCGGTACTAATAGTGCCCAAAAAATTTGACCAAAACGGCAATAAAAAATGGCGTGTGGTTGTAGATAATATATTGTTAAATAAACGCATAGAAGATGATAAATTCCCCTTCCATGCATTTTATAGATATTTTAGACTCTTTATCAGGCGCGATTTATTTTTCTCACCTTGACCTATCGCAAGGATACTAGCAAGTAAAATTAGATGCGAATAGCCGCGCTTGCACAGCCTTAGTAGGCAATATCAGATGACAAGGCTACCAATAGGTATAAAAATTTGTCCTAGTGGATTTTCTCGGGCAATGAATATTGCAATGTCTGGGTTAACCCATGAAACATATTTTGTTTATTTAGATGACCTGATAGTGTTTGGGAATACTTTGACAAATCACAACAAAATTTTGACAAGAGTTTTACAATGACTAAAAGACGTCAATCTGAAATTGAACCGAAATAAATGCGATTTTCTAAAAAGGAAAATAATATATTCAGGACATGTCATTTCAGAAAAGGGAGTTTTACCCGATCCCGCAAAAATTGAAGCTGTTAAACTTTATCCGCACCAAAGGATGCTGACGCATCTAAAAGATTTGTTGCATTCGCAAATTATTATTGGCGTTTTATAAAAAAATTTGCACATATAATAGCACCTCTAAATCAGTTATCAAAAAAAGATGTAACTTTCGAGTGGACAAAGAGTGTCAACGGTCTTTTGAAACTCTCAAAGAAGCTGTGGTAAATCCACCAATATTACAATTTCCTAACTTTTCAAAGGAAACTCAGTTTATATTAAGGACTGACGCATCAGGATATGCAATCGGAGCAGTACTCTCTAACGAAGATGACACCCCAGTAGCATTCGATAGCAGAAGTCTTAATAAAGCGGAAAAGAATTATAGCACAATAGAAAAGGAACTACTTGCAATTGTATAGGCAGTTAAACATTTTAGGCCTTATCTATTTGAGACAAAATTTATGATATTGACAGACCATCGGCCATTAGTCTACCTATTTGGAATGACAAATCCTTCTACTAGATTGACAAAATTTCGTTTAGTAGTAGAAGAATACGACTTTCCAATAAAATATATAAAAGGCAAAGACAATGTTTCAGCGAACGCTTTGTCACGCATTGAAATCTCAGCAGAAGAGTTCAAAAATATGAATAATGATGTTACCGAAACGGTATATGAAATAACTAGAGCAAAAAGTGAAACCATCCACTCAGAAATCGGTACAAATCTTACCATATTTGAAAACGAGCGGATTGATCACCCGGGAGTAGTAAAATTACTGAAATGTCCTGATTGAAAAAATTGAATACGACAAACTTAGTAAAGATAACCATTATAACAATGCTACCAAAAATCTAATTTATAAGGAAGATTCACAAGTAATTTACATAATTCAAGATCATCGATCAACATTGACATTAGGTACATTGTTGAAAGACATGAAACAAATATGTATTAAATACGAGATTCCGGAATTAATTGTAATAAAAGCTATAACATGTGCACAATTGTTAGGAAATAAATTTAAAATTCCTTAAAAATTAAAAAAGCAGGCATCAAAATATCAGTTATAGAAGGAAAACAAAACGGGACTGATTCAGAATCAAAACAGCTCATTTTAAACGACTATCACATGTTACCGACCGGAGTATGTACATGCTGGTATAAATCGGACATACAATCATGTTAGGAAAAAGTACTTATGGTCCGGAATGCTTAAAGATGTAGAAAATGTTATCAAACAATGTGACGACTGTCAAAGGTACAAACATTTGAAATGCAATAAAGAAGCAATGGGAGTAACAACTACAGCAGGTTCAGCGTTTCAAAGAATAATTTTAGATTTAGTTGGGCCACTGGAAGTAGACTTAGCAGACAATCGCTATATTTTAACTTTGCAGTGCGATTTGAGTAAATTTGTAGAAAGATATCCTATACCGAACAAAGAAGCTAAAACTGTCGCAAAATGCTTTGTTGAAAACTTTGTATTGCGATATGGTATTCCAGAGGAAATAGTAACGGATCAAGGTACCGAATTTCGTGAAAATATTAGACAGTTCTGTGTTGTCATCGTCGTTCTTGACCCATTTGTGGGCTGGGCTTAGCTCGAGCGCGCAACTATTTTTTGCAGCAGTGCTCCTTCTTACGATGAGAGCGGTCTAGGATATTATTTATAAAAATTAGGGCCGGTTCTATCAAGTAAGTATATACTAAGAATAAGCTATACTGAGATTTAAATTCGAAAATTGGGTTCTACAATCATCGAATAAGTTTATTCTCGGTATAAACCGAGAAATATTTATCCCTCTGAATTTCTATAGATATACTCTGAATTCATTTATTCTTGCTTGTGTTGTGACGTTTATATAAAAAAATGGATATGTTAGATTTGAATATTTTTTATTCGGATGAAGATGATGAACATGATAATGTTGCATTAATCTTACATCGACATCCAAGAGTGTTTAAAAATCGGTAAGTACATTTGTAAACGTAAGATTATTTTTAAATTGAACATACAGTTTTTTTCAGTCCCAATTATTTTCAAGAATACGATAATTTGGAATTTTTTACACGTTTTCGGTTGAAAAAGCAAACGTGTGTTCGGCTACTTCGTTTAATTGAGAACCAAATTAAATCTAGAACAGATCGTAACAATCCAATACTTCCAGCATGCAAATTGTTATTGACACTACGATTTTATGCTACAGGTAGTATGTTAATTGCAGTTGGGGATTTTATGGGAGTAAGTAAAACGTCGGCATGCTACATTGTTACAAAAGTAACTGCGGCAATAGCATCTTTGCTTGAGAGATATATAAAGTTTCCCGAAACGCAGGCAGATTTGCAATTAGTAAAAGAAGAATTTTATGCTATTGCAAGATTTCCACATGCGATTGGTACAATCGATTGCACCCACATTCGTATAAACTCACCTGGTGGAAACGAAGCAGAGCGGTATCGAAACCGCAAGGGATATTTTTCGTGGAACGTCCAAACAATTTGTGATGCACGTTTACGTATAATGGACATTGTGGCTCGGCGGCCTGGATCGTCGCATGATCAAACCATTTTTAACAACAGCAGAGTCAAAGCGAGACTGCAAAATTATGAATTTGGAACATCGCTCATTTTGGCAGATAGTGGATATGGCAACACAAATTTTTTGCTTACACCTTTGGTACAACCGAATACACAAGCGGAAAATCTTTATAATGAATCACATATCCGTACTAGAAATTGCGTGGAAAGATCTTATGGTGTCTGGAAACGGAGGTTTCCGATTCTTTCCATGGGTATGCGTGTTTCGCTAGAGCATTCAAAGGCCATTATTTTGGCAACTGCTGTCCTTCACAATATTGCCGTAGAAGAAAACGAGCTTGACCCACCTAACGAATTTGAAGTGAACATCCCTATACATTTACCTGATCCTCAAAATGAAAGAGTCGATCAAGTAAATAATAGAATGCGCACTTCATTGATAAATAATCATTTTGCCAATTTGTTGTAATTAGCTTAAGGTTGAAATAAAAAAGTAAAATACTTAACGAAATTTTCATTTATTTCTTAAATCTGCTTCTAATATTTTTATTTCTAATGCATGCTTGCGTTTCTTCATTTCTGCTTCCTTCTTTAATAAATTCATTTGTAAATCTATTAGTGCCATTTTTTTTTCGCCAATTCTCCACCCATTGTTTCAGAAGATCTACAGCGTTGTTTTTGTAGAAGTGTTGACGTGGACTCTTTTTTGTAAACCCTTTTTCGGTTTTTAGTGTTGATAGCAAATTCTAAAAAATATTACAATAATGAATAAACTACTGCTAAACATTTATTTTGATGAAATTACTGGGGCTTTCACATTGAATTGAAGTGTCATCCACGGCCGCCACTTCTCCAGCTGTTGAAATATTTGGATCAACTTCTTCAGTATCTGTAACATTTAGGTTTACTTATTTCATTTTTTTATATCTCATAATATTAAAGACAAACCTGATGTTACTGAGTTTGTCGATTCAGCACGCGGAATCCGCAGAACTCGGCTTTTTGACTGTCTCAGTTGCTGAGGATTCCATGAATTCCAGCTATAGCTAGGCTATATAAAATTAATATTTTTGTTAATATTTATATATTTTATAATTGTATATAACCAGCAAAATATTTTTCTGACCTCGATAGTACATACGTACCGTTTCTGCCTTGTCTTCTACAATATCTCCATTATCAGCCACTAGAGCATTAGATACGTACGAATTCGCATCTTCAATTTCATTCGGAACTAATTTAGCTGCTGTAAATGAATCATATAGGCATTAAAATTAATTGGTAAAAATTTGCATTTGTTCTTCAATTGAATATCGTACCATATTAATTTACGACAATAATCATATATGCACTTATGGTACTACATTTGACAAATTGTATGCTATAGTACTACAGTAATATTATTCAACATGTTAAATACCATAATCAGAATCATATTTTGAGACTGTTCCCGTTGCTGCGATACCAATTATACCCAAAATCTTGTCGCCAACACCACTAGGCTTCATATCTACCATAGGACCACCACCAGTTTTATACAAGTTTTGTTTGTAATTTGCATACTCCTTTTTCGTTGTTTTCTTCAAGGAATCCCACTTACTTCGTAGCATCTTCCCTGTTCTACCTGTGCCGCAATGGGAATTAAACTCGGCTTCCATTTTTTGCCATTCTGCGTCTTTAGCAGTGCATGAAACGCAGTCAGTTTTCTTAGATTCTACAATAATACTTTATAATGTAAAAAGAAATAAAAATTAACGCCAATATAATTGCTAATGTAACTCATACTCATAAAAGCTTATAGTTGATTCATTGAAAATTAATTATTATCTAATGTTGCTTCCTGAATTACAATTGAGGTTATCGAAAAATTGCTACGTACCTACCATGATTCAATAAAGATAGGTTGGCTCGAAACCCGAGTCTACGCACGCGGGAATTTAATGCCATTTGAAATTTGTCTCACACATTACGAACTTAACCGAGCACCTACCGAACATTTACCCGCGAATTCTAAGATGTTTGAATGTAAACACGTGTCGCTGTGTCGGGTTGTTTAATTTCGAGTGTGGAATCTACCAGTCGAATTTCAAATAGTAAGTGAATGTTTTATTCTTTTATTTGCTTAATAGTTTGCAAGCCTCAAGCCATTTTTCAATTAGCTGCTTCTTCTTGGGAAATCGATGATAACGAATATTACGGCCCTTGGTTTTCTTATTGTTGTTTTTACAAACTCTCACTGCACAACTAGGCATTATCACTTATTTTCACCGTGAATATAACAATGTAAATACAAGTATAACCTCAAATTTATTTCAATTGTCATGTAAAATCTTAAGCAGCGTCTGCATTCATAACTTTATTTAAAGCAAGTTTATTTAAAACCCAATGTAAATAAAAAAACTCGCTCTAAAGTTGTTTTAACTGACTAATGAAACAATTTAAAGATTATTTACATTTATCAACATCATTAATGTGATTAAGTTTAATTATTTTGCTTCAAGTAAATCGCTAAATGTAAATACCGCCTAAGCTGTAAATGTTAAATTTTAAACGCAAATCGAGAAAGATCGTGCATGTTCGATATGTGTGAACATTGCGCATAAATGACGAATTTGGGCCCTCGATCGAGCCAACCTTATGTTTATTGAATCATGGTACCTACAACCAATTTATGCTTCTCCACCAAATTTATCAGCACTTCCACTTCGTCTTTAGTAAAGTTGTGACACCTTTTCTTTTCCATTACACCACACCACAATTTTCGACACAATTTATTATAATTACACGCAAAATTCCTGGAATCAAAACGGAAAACCGAGCGGCAAAATGTATGAATATCGTTGCACGTTCCCGCCGTGCTAACTGTCAGTTCAATTGACCTAAAACGTGTGCGTTTGAGCTACTACACCTGTTATTCTCAGTATTGTTATTCCACCTATTCATTAGTCTCATAGAACGCAGTTACAATTATACTACGAATAAATCAAAGTATAGATAATTCGTAGTATTACTATTCCGGGTTTTATACTAGCATGATAGAACTGGCCCTTAATGTATTAAGTTAAGTTATTTTTAAGTTTGTACAATTATATTATATAAGTAGGTATTTAATATTATTAATTATCATAGGGTATAGGATATAAACAGAAAAAAAAATATATACAACTACAAAGTACATGGATGTACTCGTCAAAACAGAATATAAAACTCGATTAATGTTTACAATTACAAAATAGTTATTTATGTCATAAGGATCGTAATATCAATCATTATGGTACCAGTCGTGAAGTTTATCAGACGAGGCACCAGCCGAGTCTGATAACGCGACTGGTACCATAATGATTAGTTACGATCCGAATGACATACAAAATTTTATCTGCTTGCGTATATTAAAGAAGAAATTCGAAATAAATTATTTAGCTTTAAAAAAATGTAAAATTTAAAAAATAAATATGTTGCTGTCACCTAAACATCATTAATTTATCGATATAATCGTATTACCTAAAAATTGATCTATCATATTAGCCTTGAATGTTTCATTATAGTACTGAGTACCATAATGAATTCATTATAGTACTCAGTACTATAATGTAATCAGCTCGAAAATCAGTATAGTCTTTATTGTCATAATGCATGTCATTATGACATTAAAAATTACACTCATAAAGTTGTCATTTCGAAACGCAAGCAGATAATAGTTATTTATGTCATAAGGATCGTAATATCAATCATTATTGTTATCAAGCGTTATCAGACTCGGCTGGCGCCTCGTCTGATAAACTTCACGACTGGTACCATAATGATTAGTTACGATCCGAATGACATACAAAATTTTATCTGCTTGCGTATATTAAAGAAGAAGTTCGAAATAAATTATTTAGCTTTAAAAAAATGTAAAATTTAAAAAATAAATATGTTGCTGTCACCTAAACATCATTAATATATCGATATAATCGTATTACCTAAAAATTGATCTATCATATTAGCCTTGAATGTTTCATTATAGTACTGAGTACCATAATGAATTCATTATAGTACTCAGTACTATAATGTAATCAGCTCGAAAATCAGTATAGTCTTTATTGTCATAATGCATGTCATTATGATATTAAAAATTACACTCATAAAGTTGTCATTTCGAAACGCAAGCAGATAAAAATATATTACAATTTAGTATAATAACAATTACACAACAATTCAAATATAATAACATAAAAGACAATACAAATTTACAAACAGTTTGTTGAAATTTAAAACGCATCCCTAAAGTAATCCTCGACTGAATAATAAGCCTTCTGGAGCAAAATAATCTTGATTCTTTTCCTGAATTGAGTTAAAGGCAAACTTTTGATTTCTTGTGGTAGTTTATTAAATGCAATTTTACAAAGGAAATATGGGTTTAATTCATATTTTGATGTCTTATGGGACTCAGTAATTAGTAAGTCTCGATATCTAGTACAATGATTGTGAATATCAGACTGTTTTGCGAAAAATTTTAACTGGTTACTAGCAAATATTAGCAAATTAAAAAGATATATATGCAGGGTTGCGTCAAAATTTTATTTTTGATAAAAATTGATTTGCAGCTCTGTCTATTTTTGATATTGAATATTAATCTAATTAAGCGTTTCTGAGCACGAAACACGCGATCACTTGAGGTGCTGTTGCCCCACAGCGTTATGCCATAAGATAAATGCGAAAAGGCAAGACCATAGTATAAATTTAATAAGCCGGACCTGTCAAGAGTCGTTCTGAGGTTAGTTATTGCAAAGTATGCCGAATTTATTTTTTTTGAGACAAAATCAACGTGTTTATCCCATCTTAAATATTTATCTACTTCAAGACCTAGGAATTTTGTATGGTTTTGAGAATGTATGGTATTATTCAATATATTAATACTAGGTTCATCTGTGTTACTTACATTTCTGTTTGAAAATTTTAAAATGACAGTTTTGTTATTATGTAGTATCAAATGATTTATTTGGCACCATTCGGAAAACTCTTTAGCTACTTGGTTTACTAATTCGGAGATTTCCTCATGAGAATCCGCTGAAACCGCTATACTAGTATCATCAGCAAACATAATGAGTTTACCTTTTGATAGGCTTTTGATTAAATCGTTTACATACAAAAAAAAATTAACGTTCCCAGCACAGTCCCTTGAGGCACTCCAGTTTTTTGGCTATATTCAGAAGAGAAGACGTTGTCTATCTTAACTGTAAATTTTCTATCGGTCAAGTATGACTCATGAACCATTTTAGAATTTTTCCCCTAAAACCTTGTGCATATAATTCTTCAATTATAAAAGCAGTGTTTAGAGTATCAAACGCACTAGATTGATCGAAGAATAGAACTACAACATGTTTACGTTTGTCAAGCTTAGTATATACCCAATTTAACAAATCTCGCGCAGCAGTCTCTGTTGATCTACCCGGTCTAAAACCGTGTTGACATTCAAATAAAACATTATATTTTTGTAAAAATGACATCATCTTATCGTAAATTACGCGTTCCATAATTTTAGATATTGTTTCAACTACGGAAACAGGCCGATAGTTAGTAACTTCTTTTGTACTACCTTTTTTTATGAATTGGTATTAGTAAAGCGATTTTTAGGCATTCAGGAAAAACACTCTTATCTACTGATGAGTTAATCAAAAAAACTAGTGGCAATATTAAATGAGTTGCTATTACTTTAATTATTTTTGGACTTATTCCACTTAGGCCAGAACTATTTTTGTTTTTTAATTTATTAATTGCAGTCATTCACTTTCTTTAGTTTCCACAAACACAAAAGTATTTTTCACAGATAAAGTGGTATAGTTTTTAGACATACTATACCCATATACTGAATTTAACGTTTTATCAGTTGTAGTAGCAAAGTGATTTCCAAATTTTTCACCTGCTCTGATAGTAATAATCTATTATTAACTTGACTCCAGAATAATTTTGGTTTATTATCAGCCTTTTGAATCTGCTTCGAAGAATAGTTTAATTTAGCTGAGATTATAAAATTAGTATGTTTTTTCTTTTCTACTTTATAAGCAACTTTAAGAACTTCTGAGTTACTGTTTTCCGCTATCCAAAATAGATCTTTCAAATGCTGGCTAGATTCAATGACTTCGCGACTGATCCAAAATTTACTTGAACGATTATTATTTGGTTTTATAGAAACATATGGGCAGTTGACATCTAAGGCCCAATTTATGGTATTTATAAATTCTTTAATAGCTGTATTTACGTCCGTACTTTGATAAACGTCAGTAAAATCTATTATATTAAAATGTGAGCTTAGCATACTTTTAGGTATGCATACTTTTAGGTTATGGGCTTTGGTTTTTATGACGCAGATCTCTAATCTTTAATGTATCTACTTCAAAATTTTTATTTAATGTCTCTACTTTAAAATTCAAAATGATTGCTAGATGATCGCCAATGTTTGGTTGTATTACTTTTGCTTTTGCATTAAAATTATAAACTTGATTTAAAAAAATGTAATTAATTTTAGTTGCTTTTACCACAGCATTAGGATTAAAATTCATTCGAGTCA
The DNA here is from genome assembly GCA_963556235.1 of Cryptophagus acutangulus. Classification (NCBI taxonomy): domain Eukaryota; kingdom Metazoa; phylum Arthropoda; class Insecta; order Coleoptera; family Cryptophagidae; genus Cryptophagus; species Cryptophagus acutangulus. The sequence goes on along the minus strand of OY744557.1, from coordinate 2,369,653 downwards.
TACCGAAGGAACTTGTAGTTAAATTGTAACAATTTAGAATGTCAAATACTAAGTGTTTTTGTTTGGAATATGAATAATAGTTCAAATTAAGATCTGTACAAATAAATAAATTCGAACTGTTATTGTAACAAAAATTTAAAATTTGAGACAGTTGCACTAAGAAAATCTCAAACTCTTCATTTTGTTAATTTTGTGTTTTTTTCCTTGTTGGTTCGGTCTGTAAATAGTTATGACACAGGAATGCCAATCCCCAGTTTTAATTTGAATAATACTGCATTCGAATATTCCCTCTATGTAAAATGGAGCATTGGACAGTTCTGTGATTTCTAAAGCTAAGCCAATGCGACTATAAATTGCGGTACCTCCGCGAATTTATTTAGATCTGCAGAAGAAACTTTATAGTATGTATCCGCTTGGTTGAAATAGACTAATGTTGTCAGTTGTGCACCAGTGTTTGCATATTGTCAAAATATCTGGCTGGAACTCATTTGTAAATATTTCCATCTTGTCGATTTTATTTGTAAGACCCTGCACATTTAGAAATACTATTTTAATATTTCTTGTTAAGTCTGCTTTCTGAGTAAACAAAGTTTTATTTTGAAGCACTTTGTGGTTTTCGAAAGTTAAATCTTTTAACTAACATACCTTTTGACCAAAATTTGCTTTCATATACTACACTTTTGAGTTCTTAATCAAGTCCAACTTTAAATGAAGCATTTTTATCAGAATTATTATTCAGAGCTTCAATGGTAAAATGTTGATTGGAAAGTTTCTTTTGTAGTAAGTTTCTGTAGTACCCGGACGAAGCCGACCGACGTGAATCCAAACGCGTCTAGTAGCAGCAGCAAAGGAATCTCTATCGTCAAGACTACCAGCTGTATGTACACTGGCATTGTTTGTTACATTTAAATCAAATTCGGAAATGCCGGTTCCTTGAATTACAGCTGATGTTCGCTTGTTTTGAGGTTTGCGGCTATGAGATTTGTGGGGCTTGTTTTTTGGGTCAACCTCGATGTTTACAGGTTTTTTCTTTCTTTGTATTTTCTTGTCGCTCGGATTAGAGGTTTTTTCAGATTGTATGGTTGAATTTGTTGATGAACAAGATTCAAACGAACTATTCATATTTGTTTCTAATTCTTCATAATGTTTAACATTTTTGTTTTCATGTAAATATGATATAAGAGTAATCAGTTCTTTATTACTGTCTCTTAAATTTTCCACTTCCTGGCGATAGCTGATGATTTCCGACAAAAGTGGTTGGGTCTCTTGTTTAATTGTATTTGAAATAATTTGTTCAAGTTCCGACCCTTGCTGGGCTTTGATATTTTCATTATGAGTGTTGACCATTATTGTAATAAGCAATTATGTCACAAAAATAATTAAAAAGATTAAATTACCTTAATAATGTCACTAACTATTGGAGCACAAACAAACACAACCTATCAGTTCAGAGTTCAAGCAACCAAGCTTGAACTACGCATTCTACGCATTCTACTTTATAGAATGCGTAGATTACGAAAATTATATTCACTAATTTTTGTCTGTCGGTCGGTCTGTTCGTTTCTTTAAACCACTATATTTTGGAATCTACTGACCCGATTTAAACACAATTTGCGTACTGTTTTTCTACCTGCCCATAGATGATATCTAAAGAAAAAGTTTCAAAATTCTCAAAGACCTGCGCGTTATAAGCCAAAAACATGCTAAAAATGGTAAAATCGGTGGATCCACTTAATCTTCTAAAGTTGCAGGCCGATTTTGACCAAATATTAAACATATGTATCGTGTATAGCCCAAGTGGTGAATGCTTTAAAAAAAATTGGATTTTTTTAGAGGGTTGAATTTTTATTAAGGGTTAAAGGGTCAAAAAGTTGTGCATAAATTGTAACGTGAATGCCTGCCAGGAGGAATATTTTATTGGAACCAAAATTGGCATACATATTAAGAATACATTGAAGAAAATGCTGGTAAAAATTTCATCCCCTAAAAATAAGCCCTTGTGGCCTGTTGGTCCTTTAAATTAATTGTTCAAAAATTGACGATGTTTTGATTCCTATATATCAGCATAACCCACCATTTTCCGTCAGTAATTTTATATATATATATATATATATATATATATATATATATATATTTACATAATGAGTGAATAAAAATAATTTACGACCCTAACTACACACCCCACCCCCCGAATATTTTAGTCATATGGATCGGATTTTCTTCATATTAGATTTCTACTATACATTTAAAACAGATTTACGAATAATATTAAATAATAATATTTAATATTAATATTAAATAGTATTCTTTTAAGTTAAATATATTTGGTTGAGGTACTGTAATAATTAGTCCTTGCAAAGTAAATCAAAAGATACGAGTATTACGATATGTGTGTTATTTACAAAAGATTTTGCAAAAAGAAAGTTATCAATAGATATCGAGCATACGGCTTTTGGTTCATGTTTTAGAACTCTATTACTAAAAAAATATTATTTTCATTTGCAATACCATAAATTTTGACCCATTGTTCAATTTTAGCTTAAAGCTAAATTTGAAATTTTCTATTTTATTTATTTTGTCAGCCACGTCTAATTCTTCATATATTTTCGTATATCTTCTTTTTTGATCCGCTAATCTTTTTTCTGGTTTTTTTCTTTTTAGGGAAAACTGCTTAGTAAATTATTCTTGCTGGTGTTTAAATATTGACGGGTTAGAAAGTTTAATTCCCTCCTCCGGTAATGACATGACGAAACCATCATTTCTTTGCGTGGCTCTTTCACAGATAATACATTTTTTGTCAAAGCGTTCAATAGAAACCACTGAAAATTTAGATGAAACAAAATTCTTTCGATTAAATTTTCTTTCCCATTGCTGTTTAATATTATCATCACGTAGAAAATAAAAAAACTGTAGTGTATGAACCAGAAGTATAGTGGATTTGCACCCATAGAAACGCAACAACGATAAAGCATATTTTTAAAGCTAATATAATTATTCTAACCTGAAATGCGATATGTTTACCGTTTCTACGTATACTTATACCGATACATTAAATAATTTGAAATACTTATTAATTCTTTATTTAATTGCTTATCATACTTAATCTTACTTATATGATTAATAAACAAATGATTATGGTTATGCCGGGTGCAAGAAAGTAAGCGCTTGATTTCTAGAACAAATAACGCATTAATGACTTCTATAATGACGTCATACCGAGCATCGGCGGAGCTGACGGCGGTGGCCTGTTAGCTAACGTCGGCCACGACCTAGCGCAATGATCATAATTTAGCTGTGGGTCCTCGTGCGTCGATAATTATATTATCTTTCTAGTAGAGCGGGTGTGATCTTTGCGCATCTTATACTATACTATACATTGCGGTAGAGGACTTTCTACCTGAAGGTTCGCAGCAAGAGGAAGCCCAACCAAGACTCATTCAAGCAGAGAGGTGATAAGAATTTACCGCTAAGGTAAATGGGACTAACCTGTACACTAACATTGGCGCTGTCGGAAATATGGTGACTCCGCAGATAGTGTTTAATCTGATGAATTCATCGGTTACTAGAATGATAATTGATTTATAAGTGGTAGTTTAAAAAAATGAATCTATTCCTCATATTTCGAAGCAAATCAAGCAATAAATTTCTTCAGAAACTATTAAAGTAAATCGCACTCCATTTACAAGATAGGTACTAATAAGAAGGCATAAATTCATGGTGAAACGAAAAAATAATCAGGATAAAATTTTATAGCGTTGACACGTCGCTGTAATTCACATATAATTGACAGTTAACTATGTAGGTGTACAGTTCCAGAAGTATGATGGCATGAGAGTGGATTCGGTCTCTTCCATAAAATATGCGCTAGCACTTTATTATTCTCCATTTTCAGCCCCAGGGCGATTTCTTTCAACGCTCCGCCGTAAGGGTGTTTATGGAATACAATGTGAAATATCCAGTAGACGTGTGTTGTAAATGAATGTCAACTCCACTCGTATTATAGATTCTTATAATTACTTATCACTGATAATATATATCACACTATTCTTTGTTACTCATATAATCTACTGCTTTATTTTTCAGAGAAATTTATTTGCAATATTTTGGTTCGGTATTTTCACCTACGAATAAAATTTCAAATGAATTGCCAAATATATTAATTTTAAAATTGTAATCAATTTATTTTAGGAAAATAATTTCATTATATGATTTAGAGATATTAAATCTTTATTGTCACAAGAAAAATCGGCTATGGACTTTCGTCTATCTGCCAATGATTAATAATAACTGTATAAAGTGTATCGATACAAAAATTTTAAGGGGTGATTCTACAGCGCATAATATGAAAAAAGTTCCTAAGAACATGGGGTCAAAATGCTTAATGGGGAAGCTACGCCCCTTTGAAGATGGAAGTCAACATGTACATTTTATTTTTTATCTCAGGTGTACTGTAACCAGGGGGGTTTTACTCTCAGTCGACACCTTTGAAGTGTCGGTGCTGATGCCATAAGGTGCAACGTTCCTAAACGTGGTTGCTGTGCGCATGCAACAGAGGCGGGCTGGAAATTTATTACTTCTGACAGAAAATGAACAGGAGCGGACTTGAAATATTTAATTTAATGAAAATTAAATAGAAATGAAAATATGAGGACAAAAATATTATAAATTATTTTATTTATAGGATTGGTACTAAATAAATATGATTGATAGAAATATGATAAAAATTGATATTCGCAAGAAGTAAATTATAAGAGCAAAATTAAAAAATCGCCATACTAGAAATTGCTACAACCCTTTAGCACAAATAAATAGCCACTTTATTTTCACATTTATAGTGCTGTGAAAGCTATTATTAATTTTCCAAATTTTTTGTCCAAACAAATTTACTATATATTCGAAATCTTATGAAATCAAATTAGTTTTTGCGGAAATTCCCGCAATTTTTTTAGAACAATATAAAACAATAAATATACATATTTATATATAATATATATTTTAATATATATTCTTATATATCTTTTATAATTTTATATATATTTTATAAATTAATTAGAATTCAACGCTGGATTTGAACTAAAAATCGAAATAAATAATTATTATTTAATCGCCTTAAATAATAGAAATCTATTGACAAATGTTGAAATGCTTTAAATCTGTTGAAATCTGAGACCGGGTGCCGGCTCTCTCTGTCATTCAGAAAGCATCAATTGTAATTCAGATTAGTCAGTTGTAATTCAGAAAGCATCAATTGTATTTCAGATCAGTCAATTGTAATTCAGAAAGCGTCAATTGTAATTCAGATTGGTTACTTATAATTCAGAAAGTATCAATTGTAATTCAGAAAGCGTCAATTGTAATTCAGAATGCATTAGATGTAATTACAATTGATGGATTCTGAATTACAATTGATCGATTCTGAAATACATCTGAAATACAATTGATGCTTTCTGAATTACAATTAACTAATCTGAATTACAGTTGATGCTTTCTGAATTACAATTGACTAATCTGAATTATAATTGATGCTTTCTGAATTACAATTGACTAATCTGAATTACAATTGACGCTTTCGGAATTACAGTTGGAAAAGGTGTAGAAGTACTGAGGGGTGGGGGTGAAGGTAAGGGTCGGGGGGTATCGAAAAGTTCTTTTTTTCAAGTTTTCGTTAATAACTCAAAAATCACTGCTTCTATCAAAAACATGTTTATATACTAAATTAATCTACATAAAATTCTCTACAATAAAGATTCTGTACACTTTTTTGATAGGATCAAAGCTTAAGGAAATATGGAGGGGTTAAATAGAAAATTAAAAAAAAAAACAGTTTTTTTTTTTAAATATACGAGATATTGTTTGGGTTGGCAACACTGAACAGTAACAGTAGTACAATGGTTAGAATGTTGAGGCTCCCCTCCTCTCCCTATTTCGGTACTCAATGCAAGGCGGGTGGTCAGTGCTTGTGCTCGTCTCTTTATTTAGTTTACAATCAATGGTACCATGGTACCATTGATTGTAAACTGAATAAAGAGACGAGCACAAGCACTGAATAGAACGGTACCATTGATTACCATTGGTACCATGGTACCATGGTACCAATGACACCATTAAAATGCAATGGTGACAAAGTTACAATTAACCCTCTGACAATTTTCCAAAGAATTGTCATATCAAAAAAGACGATAAAGATGTAGAAGAGCTTTTGACATATGAATTAACTCCATACCTCTGGCCCTGTTCAACGAGGGCGGAATGCGAAAAGGAAAAAAATCATTACTTTATGCTGTTTTGCCTGTAGAGGACAACGCAACTGTGGATTTCTCCCACAACTTCAATGTGGTAGACGGTGGTTTCCTACTCCATCCCATGAAATGGAAACAGTTTTGCTGGTGCGATTGGTACCATGGTACCATTGATTGTAAACTGAGTAAAGAGACGAGCACAAGCACTGGCCACCCACCTTGCATTGAGTACCGAAATAGGGAGAGGAGGGGAGCCCCAACATTCTAACCATTGTACTACTGTTACTGTTCAGTGTTGCCAACCCAAATAATCCAGAATCTTGTATATTTAAAAAAAAATGTTTTTTTAATTTTCTATTTACCCCCTCCATATTTGCTTAAGCTTTGATCCTATCAAAAAAGTGTACAGTACATTTATTGTAAAGAATTTTATGTAGATTAATTTAGTATATAGACATTTTTTTAATAGAAGCAGTGGTTTTTGAGTTATTAACGCAAACTTGAAAAACTTGAAAAAAAGTATCTTTTGATACCCTCCCAGCCTTAGCTTCACCCCCACCCCTCAGTACTTTTAGTATGTTGTTAAGGACGCCTTACCCCACAACTGTACCAATTTTGGCTTCTACATGAATTATTTCCGCTATTTATCCTTCGTTGCCTAGAGTAATATATTTTTTGATATTGAATACAAGGTTTGGTACATATTGACATAAACGTATAACAAATATAAATATTGTGAAAATGTAAACAATAATGTTTTTGGCACAAACCACCTAAAGTTTTTCTTTAGTTAAGAATTTAAAAATTACATTTATTTAAATTAAATTATGAATTTTGATCCGGTTGTGCCTGAACTTTGTACGTTCCTCGATCCAAACAAAAGTTTACACCGTTGCTCGCATAAAGGCCCTCGCTTTGCATCGGTTCTCAAACTTCGACTGCGGGCCGAAAGAAAAAGTTTACTTTTTATTTTGGCCTTCTAAACGTAAATAACTATTACATAGCATGGAGTTACAGACGACTTTTACATTCAAAGAACGCAGGTGAAATGTACCTTATTGCCGACCACAGTGGACGTGAGGTGCAGAAACCGACTCGCACCCCATTTCCCCAATCAGGTTTTAACCATTTTTCCTGAAGTTTCCAAGTCCCAATTTATGTATTTAACCTTAATTACTGTTAAAAATGTACAAATTCATTTTGTTTTTGAATTAGCACCCTGCGTGCTAAATATCCATATTTCTCTCAACTCTAGGATAAAGCCACGGCTAGGTGCCTAGATATACCATTACTTTTTTAAGTGTTTGTGTTAATTTTATTTCAGTGTATGTATAATTTGTAACAAAACACAATATGTAATACTTTATAATGAATAAAAAACTATTAAATCAGAATCAGAAACCGACTCGCAATCTGTTGGTCCCGGGTTCAAATTTCGGTGAAGAGCAAGAGCGTTGTGAGATATTTTCTCCCAACGGAGTACAGTTAAATGGGGATGATAAAGTTAAATGTTTGTATGTGTACGGGCGAAAAGGCGAAAGCCAATCGCCTTGCCCCAGAGGGGCAAAATCCTGAGAAAAAAAATGGGAAATAAAGTTAAATGTTTGTATATGTACGGACGAAAAGGCGAAAGCCAATCGCCTTGCCCCAGAGGGACAAAATGCTGAAAAAATATTACCATTACAGTTCTTTTACTGTTAATTTAATTTAAAATAATCAAGATTCGAAGACATTTTTTAATTTTTTTATTACAATCGATCAATAATTTTTTATACATTTTTTGAGAGGCGGTGCATTTGATATTTTTAGGTCGTGGCGTTCTATCCGTTAATTTTCTTGGTATTGCTTTTAACAAAAATGCATTTATTTATTTCGCTGACGTTTGCCTAATTTACGCGATTAATGTTAGTATTAATAAGCATTTTAAGAGAATACGCATCTTCGCTATAATGTGGTACTATATGCAAAGTTACTTTTAATGAATGATAATTGACGCTTGCCATAGTTAAATTACTATCTTCCAACTCAGAATCAGAAAGAATATCGTTTGAATTAGGGCTTTCGGAGAAAAGAAGCAAACTGTTTTTCACTCGTTTTATTAATTCGACTTAAATGTTTATTCGTGAATTAGTTTTACACTGATTTCAATAATATTACTGTATTATTTATTTTATGAAGACTCAAAGCACGATCTACAATACCGCTGGGAGTTTCAATAATATTCCCCGACAATTGCAATTATGTTTAAGGAATTGTAAGAAATAGAAAGAAATATCCTTTGCTCATTCGAACGGATGTAAATTGCTAGCTGGGGGTTGCAGGGAGTCTAGAAATTAGTATGGTTTTTATTCTTGATGACTTTTTCCGATTGGTTGTCGAAACTCGATTTGTTACACAAAAATGTTCGAATTGTCACTTAACGATTGGAATCGAAATTGTAAATGTTTCAAATTACGAACTGGCAACTAAACTTCAATGTCAACTAAAATTTTATTTCACAACGCGACAATCCTATTGACTTCGCCAATTTTATGATTTTATTTCTAAAAAGTTTTTTAAAAATTGTATTCTAAACTTTTATATATTTACATAACGAAAATTTTGTAAATTTAGAATTTAAATATCTTTTCTCTAATTTTGACATGTAAAATGTGACTTTTCAAAATGGATTATAGTTGGCAAACGGCACATTTTACGCCAACTGGTGATGAAATGAAATAGTATATTATATACCCAGGGACTAAAGTGAGTCTTTTAATCCCGTGGGTTTAAATATATATATATATATATATTTATATAAATCAAGTTGCTGCTCGATAAAACAATAGCTATTGCTAATGTAATACTAAACATAATTAAATAATAGGTATTTATGCAACCAGTTAGGAAATGATTTTTTTTGTGTAACGAGCGGATTTTTGCGGGACGAGCGCAGCGAGTTCCGCAAAATAACGCGAGTTACACAAAATAGCATTGCATACAAGATTGCATACAATAGCATGTTGCATACAAGATTTTTTCTAATTTTTACAAAAACCTTTTCAAAAAAGAGTTTTTTAAACTTATGATATTAATAATTTAGTGAATTTCATCAAAACAAGTAAGCTTTATTCGGAACTTTTCATCACCAGTTGTGAAATATTTTTCATTTCATCACCAGTTGCGTAAAATGTGCCGTTTGCCAACTACAATCGATTTTGAAAAGTCACTTTTTACATGTCAAAATTAGAAAAAAAAAATATTTGGGGGATTAAAAAATATTTTGATCCCAAGGGATTAACAGTACCACTTTAGTCCCTCAAAATAACGCCTACAGTAGGCGTTTAATCCCGGAAGTGCAATAGCTACTAATGCAACCATGATATTAATAATTTAGTGAATTTTATAAAAACAAGTAGGCTTTATTCGGAACTTTTCATCACCAGTTGTGAAATATTTTTCATTTCATCACCAGTTGCGTAAAATGTGCCGTTTGCCAACTACAATCGATTTTGAAAAGTCACATTTTACATGTCAAAATTAGAAAAAAAATATTTCACAACTTGTGATGAAAAAGTCATAGCAACACCAATTTTGAAAAAAAAAAACACAAATAATTGTAAACATTATATTGAACAAGATTAATCAATTATTTATACACATTAATAACACAATTACTACAGGTAGATATATTGATTAGTAGAATTTGAGTTATTCTGAGAAACGCAAGCTGTGGTATTAGAACTTTCACCAAGAATATTTACAGCAATGTTTTTCTTATTTTCTATTGAGTTTTCTACGTATCCTTCCGCTACGGTGCTAAACTTCCACCCTCCATGTCTTTTTATCTTCAAAAAATCGGCCCCGGAATCTGCTAACAAAGTTTCCGAAAATCTCCTAAAACAGTGGCCAGTGAATAAACCATAATTTGGTAATCCTAATGTTTGGGCAATCTTCTTCGGCATATTTCCAAAGGTGTTTATTCCAACTGGTTGGATACCACATTTTCCATTATTATATTTGAGAAAGAATCGATTGTGTTTTACATTTGGTGGACGCAAATTAATGTATTTTCTAATAAGATCAACCAAATTTATTCCGTTAATATCTCCCATTGTAATTGCAAATTTACGTACGACTTTGGTCTTTGTATTCGGAATATTTACTCGAAAATACGTGTGTTTGTCCACATTATTTTCAACACGTAGAAAGGTTAACTCACACTTCCGACATGCACCTGCTATTCCAAGTATTAATGCAACTTTTTCCATTAAATATTTTTTATAATCGGTCTCTGTTAAAAATGTAGAGAAATTTTCTTTCGTCAAAACGTTCGACTTCTTCGCATGATATCCATCTGCCTGTCTCTTTAAAAATGCCACCAAACTAACGTATTTTTTGATATCAATATTCTTTTTTAGACATAATTCGCCTCGCAACATTAAATAAAGAGTCCATAATGTGGAAGCTTTTAAGGTGTCTTTACCTTCAAAATAAGCCAGCAAAATTTTTTCATTGATATGTTTCACTTTATGTTCTTCGCACCATCTTTGGTTGATGGTTGACAAAGCAAAGATGACTTTTCTCTGATATATTTTTAACACACGCTCACTATGATTTCACAATTTATTTTTAATAAATTGTCACTTGTAATCTCACAAGAGCATGAATTCTATCCGGAAATTTTTTTGAGTGCATTTCAACAACGTATTAATCGGCCCGAGTGGAACACGAGGGCCCGATTACGTTGTTGGAATGCACGATAAAAAATTTCCAGGATATGAATTCATGCTCGAGTGCAGATTCGGTAAGAAAATCGCACCAATACACTTACAAAAATTGATCAGAATTCAAAAAGTTTTTGATATTTTTTAATCAAGTTGCAATAGAATTGCGTATCTATGAGCAACGATTGTTGAAAACAAAATACTAAATCTGTCAAAGTCAAAAATGTCGCGCTTTGGAAAACAGTCATTGAATGCAATTGATAAAGCTGTGGAAGATACGGTACCAAATATTACAAATACGGTACCAAAAAGATACGGTACCAAATAAAACAATTGTGTTTTTAATTTTAATCATTAATTTTGTTAGTTTATTTAATTTTTTAGTTCTAATTAAATTATTTATTTTGACATTTGTTTTGACATAATAATTTCCGCTGAAATTTTCTACTGCTTGGTGTAATAGGATAAAATTTCCGAAAAATTTTGTTGTTGCCATGGTAATATACTCAAATGCAACGTTTCTATTGGTCGTAAATTAGTATGGTGCGATTTTCATATTAATAATTTCAAGTTAAAAAAACTTTTATTTATCAAAATTAGAAAGAATCTTGTATGCAACATGTTAGGAAATGCTATTTTGTGTAACTCGCGTTATTTTGCGAAACTCGCTGCGCTCGTCCCGCACAGAATTGCGAAATCCGCTAGTTACACAAAAAAATGCATTTCCTAACTGGTTGCATAAATAGGTATTACGCCCTTTATTTCATGTTGTGAGAATTGATGACAGTTAACTATAATTGCAGGTAGTTGCTCATGACAAAATAAGGCAAAAGAACAATGACATGTACATAAACATGCATAAACACATGACCACGGCGCACATAATATTGTTAAGCGAAAGTAGGTAATTAAATATTTGTCCATGTGGCGCTTCTTAAAAGGCGCAAAACGGTAATTTGCGGTAACGGTAAAACGCAAATTCTTTTGGCGAGTATTACCTTGCAGTTGTCATTTAAATGCCCCCCGATTGAAATAAGGACAAAACATCCAAGCAGGGAAAATTGAACCTGAAGAGGAACCGCTTCAGGGGTTCCTCTTCAGGAGGAAAAATTACACTTGTCAATTCAGGGAATATTTTTTTTCCAATCTGCTTCATATTTATATATTTAAACTTGAAACTTTTATTTTGCATACTAATTGCAATGAGTTCAAAAGGCGCTTTTTGTAATAAGTGCAAAAAAAAACAAAAAATGAGGGCTTTATTGGCTGTGAAGGTATATGTCACAACTGGTTCCATTTTAGCTGCCTTGGCTTTACTGAGTCGGAGTTTAAATTTTTACATAAGCATAGTGAGGTTTTGTATTTATGCCCCAACTGCAAGCGTACTTGTCATGTAACCAACAATGCTCAGCTCACTGAAGACGTGACTATTATTAGGGAACAAATATTAGAAATGAAAGATGAACTGAAATGATGAACTAATGACTTAACTATAAAACGGAGCTGATTTATTCCCTTGATTCTAAAATAAATGAACATTTCCAAGCAGTCATTCTTCCGAAGCTTGATGAATTGTCTCCATCAATCTCAGACATATCCAAGTCAGTTTATCTTATCAATCCACGTACCTCTTATGCCTTTGTCTCTAAACAATCATCTATCAAAATCACTCCAAAAAATCTTAGCCAAACCACCTCCACCACAAAGTCAGACTTGTTCATAACATAACTCCTGAATCAAACAATTTGTGTGCCGCAAAAATTAAGCAAATCCGTAACGGGAGATTAGTATTGAGCTACGAAACAAAAGAGGATGCAAAAAGGTTTAAAGAACTTGCGGGCAATAGCCTTTCTGAGAACTATAATATTAAAGACATCTCCAATATTCATGCTAGAATTCAAATTGTTGGACTCTCTGAGGAACTTACCAAGGATAAAGTCATCTTCTATCTGCAGACTCAATGTAATAAACTTGTTGCAAATCCCAACAAATTGGAATGTATCAGTGTATTTCC